>CM076851.1:167298-182625 GCA_039519185.1 Astragalus membranaceus | reverse complement strand
AGGGGGAACAACAATGATGGAGACAGTTCGTATGCAGGTATTACTCCCTCTGTTTAAGCAGCATGCTGAGTTGTGTTGGGAAACATGATTTCAGGCCTATGCATCAGCTTTGGATTCTTAGGGTGTGATGAAAGAACAAGTTCAGAATATCGAACCTATGCATCAGCATTAGCTTTGCATTTATGTAATGGAATTTAGTCTTGGGAACACTAAACTTCTGGGTGATTTGGCAAAGTTGTTACATAGTCATATTGGTTTTGTAATTTACATTGTGTATCGTATGTTCTTATATCAATTAAATTGTTTTATGAGCTTCCGAATACTGTTTAATCCTTATGACGCACATTGCATTCGTATAATTGTTTACTGGAATGTTAACACATTGTGTCTTCAAATGAATATTGTGATATGTATCAGGTTGTGCTTAAAACGAGTGCACATTTCTAGAAGTCAAATAAAATGAAACTTGCCTGTTAGGGTACCAGATTAAATCGAGTATGTTGAGAAATAAATGAACTGCACTGTGTTAGGGAACATGAGTGTATTAGTTGATGATTATATAGATATAATACCAATTTAAGTAGCTCTTCCTCTCTACAAGAGTAAATAAATTGAAATTTAAGTAGAAACAAACCCGCTCTTAAATTATGGTATGCCACGTTCAAATAAACTAAGCCACTCTTACCAAAGTTTACGAATTCATTACAATTATGTTTTAATTTTTTTGACACGGTTAATTCTTATCACACATACTCATCCATTGTTTTCCTACCAATGAACTTCACTGTGCTAGGGAACAAAAGTGAATTAGTTGATGAATCTATCATTTATATAATCTATCCTTTATATAAGTAGATCTACTTTTCAAATTCCAAACACTATTCATGGACAGTATTCATGAACAGTATAGCAACTCAAAAAAACTATTCATGAATCGTATAGCCAAATTCAAATGCAATTTTGTATCCCGCTATTCACCCACACCCTGACATGATGGCCCTTCCTATTCACCCACACCCACTCACTCTTCTCCCTTCCTTCCCTCCGACCTCCCTCTTCCTTCTGCTCCTAAATCCTCCTCCCACCTCCCTCTTCCTCCTCTCTCTGTCCCCCTCAGGTATTACTTTCATTGATATAGGGGAAAAACTCAATAAAAATACTATATTTCAACTTGCTTAAAAAATTGACGGGGATATGATACCTAAAATTTCTAAAGAAAGGGGAAGACAATAGTGATCAAAGGACAAAAAATTTGCTCTTAGTGAATTACAGAAGTACTCCTCCTCTCTCAAATGTTAGTGGACAAAAAATTTAACAATAGTACTCCTCCTCTCTCAATCCTTGACCACCTCTTTATTAAAATTGTAAAATTTTAATAAAAGAAAGGGGAAAAACTCAATAAAAATACTATATTTCAACTTGCTTAAAAAACTCGTGTCGCAAAAAGTTAAAAAAAGTCACTATCTTCTTCTAATCTTAATAATAGAGTAAAAATCATAAAAAAAGAAAATGAGATCTAATATAAGATATATACCCTGTTGTCGCTCCTGTTGTCGCTTCCGGTTGACACTCTATGTTGCCTCTCTCGCTGCCTCTCTTCTTGCCGCTCGTTGCCAGTCTCTCGTTGTCGCTCCCGTTGCGGCTTCTTGTTGCCTCTCCCTGTTGTCGCTCTCGGCTGCCTCTCCCGTTACCGATCTCAGTGCTAGTCTCGTTGCCACTCCCGCTGTCACTTCTCATTGCCTCTCGTGTTGCCTCTTTCGCTGCCTCTCTTCGTTGCCGCTCTCGGTTGCCTCTCCCATTGCTGATCTCGTTGCTAGTCTCTCGTTGCCGCTTTCGTTGTCTCTCTCGTTGGCTCTCCCGTTGCCGATCATTTTAACTAAATTATTTCAAATAAAGTTATTTTGGAAGTTTTGCTAGTGGTTACATTTTTTGTCAATTATTATTGGTTAAATAGACTCGTTTTAGTTGTCTTAGTATATTATAGGAAAAAGTGAGATAAAATAATTGAAAATGATATATTTGTCCTTAAAATTGATTATGTGTCAAATTTTTAGAAATGGGTAATCTAGTATTTTTAGTAGTGGTTTGTTTGATTATATTTATAGTAGAGTAGATGTATTTATAGTAGATTTATAGTAGAATAGTAGATAGTAGATAAATTAAAATAAAATAAAATGTGAAAAGAGAGAATGGATATATATATATATATATATATATATATATATATATATAATAGTGAGAGGAGAGGAGAGAGAGAGAGAGTAGGAAAGATAAGAGTGAGAGAGAGAGAGAGAGAGAGAAAATAGAAAACTGGGTTTTAAAGATGAAATAAAAAATTAAAATATGATTTGAGAGTGAGACCCACAAAAGTTAAAAGTGAGAGAGATAAAAGAAAAAGTGAGATGAAATAATTGGAAATGACATATTTGTCCTTAAATTAACCAAAACACCTTATCCATCACGAAAGCCCACTTTTGACATTTCCAACCCTTCATCCACCCCCACCTCAAACCAAACCATTAATCCTTACCCCCAACACCTTTCCCATCTCTAAGACAACCGCCCCCACCAAAACAACAAAACCACCTCAGCCCTCACCAAAGAAAAATCCACCCAAAACTCAACCTTCCACAGAGAAAATACCAAAGCCATTGGAAACTTAAATGTGGAGAGTGGATGTTGTCACAAGTAGTGCTACAACATCAGTGTTAGAAGGCAAAGCTGCAGCATCTACTGCAGCACCAAAGAAGTTGTTGTTGACCATGCTGAGCTGCATAAATCTAATGCTGCAGCATGTAATGTAGCTGCTGAAGAGAGCATCAAGCTACAAGAGCAAGTAACAGAAACAAACCAGGGGTCCCTCATAGTTAACCATTTATCTTTTGTTGTTTATGTTTTGTTAGTTGTTTTTAATTGTTGTTTTCTATTTAGTAATGTTTCAATAATACTGCTGGATGTTGTAGCATCTGTAATAGCATCCATCGGCTGTTTAGGATTTAAAATTATGTTTCCTGTTAAATGTTTTCATTTCAGTTTTCTTGTGTCCAAGGCTTCTCCCTATAGAATTTTGCAAGAGCAGTGGGGACAATGCTAAGTCTTAAGTTGGGGGGAGAATCTTTTAGATAATGTTGTTGTTGAATAAAAGGCATGATTAGTTGTTTTAAATGTTCATTCAGTAATAGATTGTGCTTCTTTTTGGGCTGAGTTTAATGATGATTGAGTGTTTATGTGTAGTGTAACCTAGCTTGATTAATGACTGGTTTTATTGCTGCTTTCTACACTTAAACTCTAGGCTTAGCTAGGAACCTAGTTAGCTAGAAATGATCTGATGCTAAAGCTAGTCTAGACTCTAGGTGGACCAATACTTTGCCAACTTTCTACTAAAAACTTAGAATAGCATATGAAACTAAGTTCGTGAGTGCATCGGTGTAGCGACCGAAAAATCCGGGTGAGGATTCCTCGAAGGTTCAAAAATGAAGCCGCCACCGAAGTTTAGCTTAAGGGCAAACATTGGAAAATCCCTTTTGGAATGGATAAGGGTCCTTGAGACCAGATTTGGGTTCGGAAGTCGGTTATGCGTGGGGAAGGTACTAGCACCCCACGACATCCTTCCTAATGAAGGTTACCTGCTAATTAGTTGCGATAGTTAATTTTGAAAACATTTAATTTACCCTTTTATTTTCAATTTGAAAGAGATTAGAAGAAAGAAGAAACTTGATATTTTATTTGAATTTAAGAAAAGGAATATTTAGAGAAAGACTAAAAATGGTTTTTTATTAGTGCACTTGACAGAGGTGGGCCCACCCTCTGCTCCTACGTATCTCCGGGTAGAGAATCAAAAGGCTACGTAATTATTGGTAGAAAACTTTATTTGTTGGTGTATTTTATTTAGGGATTTTAGGACTCCTGAGTGATCAGTTCATTTGTCCTAAAATGATGACTAACCCGACTGTACAGTCGGCTTAGTCCCCTACTTTGTGAAAATGGATTTTTTGAAGTTTGGAAGAAAGTTTGACGTGTGGCGGTCTGATTTTGTTTGAACAGGGGTTTTAGGACTCTTGATCCGTACGATTCATTCGTCCTAAAACGGTGACTAACCCGGCCGTATGGCCGACTTAATCCCCTATTTTAAAAATTTGATTTATGGAAAGAAGTGTGTTTGTGTTTATTTTAATTTAGAAATTTGTTTGTTTTAAACAGGGATTTTAGGCCGTGATCCGTAACGGTTCATTAGTGACCATAAAAGCAGACTAACCCGACTGTACATTCGGCTTAGTCCCCTATTTATATTTTTTGGAAATGAAATATTCATCTATTTATTTTTATAGTTTTTCGTAAAAGAAATGATTTTTTGAAAAGAAATAAATGACAAAACGAAAGCAGGGGGTGTAGCAGTTAAAAGTGGGGTCCAAATTACAGGAGGGTTGTATTATTAGAACAGGGGTGCGGTTAGCGAGCCCAGTTCGTTTTTTGAACTGGCCTGCGTTTAAAAATGGGCTTGCGTAGGGGGGGTGTATGATGGAATTGGTGGGGTGCAAATAGTAATTAGAATTTTTTTAAAAAAAAATTAAAACAAAAAGGAAGGCCTATATAAGAGGAAACAAAAATTTGCTGAACCCTAATTCATTCTTATCACACCTCAGCGCCGCATCCACCGAGGAGAGAGAGAGAGATCTCCGGCGAGATCTACGGCGAGGGAGGAGGCGAGGTTTGCGGAGAGAGAGAGAGAACGAGGAAAGAGGATTGTGGCCTCATGGCCAAGCCGGACTTGTGACGGAGAGGGTCACGGCGAAGGTGATGGGTAGCGACGGAGACAGAGGGAGGCGTTGACTAGCCGTCACCGTGGTGACTGCGTGACGGTGGTGACTGTGTGACGGTGAGGGAGGCGATGGTAGGGGAGCGTCAACGGCGGTGAGATCGCCGGAGGAGAGGGACTTGCGACGGTGCGAGAAGAAGACCGGTGATGGTCGCAACGGTGATGACAGCAACGAGCGCTCACGGAGGCTTGCGATGTTTTTTTCGTTTTAAGGCTACGGTGATGGCGTAAGTGGGGAGATGGACGTGACGGCGGCCTGAGAGCAACCACCATCACGGTGGCCGGAGGTAAACTTTTACCCTCTTCTTTGCTATTTTGTTTGCTGTTTTTTTTAGTTTTTCCCTTCTCTCCTCCTGCTCTATTTTTTATTTTTGATGTTTGTTTTTTGCTGTTTTTTTTTTGGGTGGTTCTTGGTGTGGTGGTTGCAGCGAAGGTGATAAGACAACGGCGGCAGGCTCACGATGCAGGGACGATGCGACGGCAGCTCAGGTCAGTTTTTTTTATTCTGGCTTCGTTTTCTGTTTGTTCTTTTCTACTACTCTGCTTGTTTTTTTTTTAGGACAGATTGTTTACTCAAAAACCCTAATTCTTCTATTAGTAATCCTAATTCGATTTTATACTCGATCAATTTCTGTTCCTGATTTTTTAAAAGCCTAATTCGTTTATACAACTATGTTTTCAGCCCTAATATATTTACAATATAAACCCTAATCTATTTACAATATAAACCTTAATTCGTTCCTGGTCTTTTTTACTATCTATTTATACAGAAAACCTACATTAGATAATATAGAAGAAGAAAAGCTTGCAGGTACTATATTTTATTTAGCCTATGAACATCTAAAGCATGACAGATTAAGCACTACATCTTTTTTACATTTTGGTTTTAATAGTATGAAAAAAAACTTGTATTCCAGCTTCTGAACTTCTCCCTATTGCTGCTCTGCTCTGTTTCTGAACTTTGTGATTAGGGTTCCAGTGTGGAACCCTAACTTTTTTGCTCTGATTTTCTCTGTATTTCCGTCTGCTTTTTCTGTGTGTATTATTCTGCTTTTATAGGCAAAATTAGGTTTTTTTGCAATCAATTCCTGATTCTAACCTGATATTGTTTTCCTATTTCGGATTTGATACTTGCTCAACAAGGACAAGATGTTGGGCTGGAGGTTGGAGAAGACTTGGTGGGCAAGCAACCAAGAAGGCCCAACTACTGCCGTAGCAGCTGTCATTTTGGGCTGATGCGCCCTTTTTGATTTTTGTGTTTTTTTGTATTTTTTATTATTTTCGGATTGTATTTTTTTTTTTAATTTAATTTTTTTGGATTTTTTGATTATTGTAAATATTGTAAATTAATTTTTATTGATTTTTGATTATATTTGTTATTTTGATGTGGACAGATTTATTTTTTGGTCAAAATGGAAGAGAATGATTAAATTGGGCCAAGCCCAATCAAAACTAAACATAGGCCCTATAACACCCCGATATTTTTATTTATTAAAAATATCCAAGTGCACATTAGTAACACATCAGAGATATATTTCCTGCTTAGATACTGAATATCACTATAAATTTTTCGCTGAATATAACCCAAACAGTCTTATTTACAACAAGACAATATGGTTCTCAGACCATATACCATCAGCATCTATAGTATTCAGTATCATACAAGAAAGCGGAAGAAAGATATACACTAAATACATAATGTTTTAGTATACAGACAACAAAAGGGAAATAAGCTTAAACATAGAGCTAGGCTATCAGCATCCAGTCCGAGCCCAACCTACTCGTGCCTCTTGGATTTCCGCTGCCCCTGTGTCTCTGTAAAACAACAACATTTAAACAGTGAGATACAATCTCAGTGAGTTCTACCGAGACCCCTACTAGCGCTCCCGGTACTATTTTAAAACATTTTTAACTCAACACGGCACCGACTGCGTGACCGCTAAATCCCGATGAACCACATTATTTTACACATAGCATTCCACCGACTGCGTGACCGCTAACTCCCGGGGAATCTGCTATAACTCAGTACGACACCGACTGCATGACTGCTAACTCCCGGTGAACCGCACAACAAACAAAGCACGACACCGACTGCATGACTGCTAACTCCCGGTGAACCGCACAACAAACAAAGTACGACACCGACTGCATGACTGCTAACTCCCGTGAACCGCACAACAAACAATTTAACATAACACCGACTGCGTGACCGCTAACTCCCGGTGAACCCCCCTACCAATAGTACATTCTCCTATTGGCATGGAGCCTAGGGTAAGGGATCATGACTGCCCCGCCTAGTATGTTATACATGGGTCGTCACCCAACTCGATATATATATATACATATATATATATATAAACATATATCTACAATCATATGAACTCAAGGTCCATTTACATTCATACCAATACTCGAACATTCAGTTTTGATTAACAAAAGAATTAAGTTCTCTCTCGGGTACTAATTTACGCTTTTCGAACACAATTTACAACTTCGAAAGTATTTTATAAAACACTTTTGAAACATACCCAAAATCATGGCATTATAAGCCTAATATCGTTATAGAAGGGTTAGGAAAGGATTAGGAGAGGATTGGAATCGATCGGGATCGTTTCGGGCAAGTTTGGAAAATTTGGACAGAACACAGCGCACGGTTCGTGCGCCCATACACACGGGTCGTGCGCCCTGTAATGCATTTTTGAAAATAGAAACAGAATGACACGCACGATCCGTGCGACTGGGACGCACGGGTCGTGCGCTTTTGACAGCATTGTATTTTATCCCGATTTCGCATTTTTCGTCGTTCCGACCAATTCTGATACCTGTTCCAGTCCAGTCCCAACATAAAAACAGTCCAAAAACATATTCAAACAACAATGATCACCAATCAAACAATCCAAAAACCGATTGGACCTAAAACGTGATTTTCGTACAAAATACGTTTTCGACACGAATCAAACTGAAACACATTTCACGATTTATGTTTATTAAATTCAAAAACCTAAACGTGAGTAAAACTCACCGATTGTGATGAAAATCACAAATAGTCGAGACTTTCCACGAAATCGCTTTTCCGACATAACCACACGAACGTTCCCCGTATAAACTTTACGCTCCGACAACAATCGAATCCGCTCCCAACCTTCGAACCTACAATCAATCACAAAACCTCCATGAAATTACTATTCATTGTCTTCAAGCTTCAATTCACTATTCACACATAACCTAAAATCTTGATTTTCAAATCTCACCCAATCAAACCTTGATTCTTTCACTCCAAGCTAGTACCCAAGCCTCCATTTGAACTCCCTTAACCTTCAAACCGCTTTGTTGAAGAATATAGCTCCAAGACCTCTCCTTTTCCTTCCAATTTCGAAAATGGTAAGTTTGTGTAGAGTGAGTTGATGATGATGATGTTGGTACCAAATCAAAGAGGAAGTAACGCTGAACGTTTTTCGTGTTAGAAGGAAGTCGTTTTGATGAGCCTAAATCTTCCCTTTTTTCTCTTCTTCCTCCTTACCCTTTCTTTTCTCTTCTTTTCTTTTTCCTCTCTTTTCTCTCTGTTTCTCTTCTCTGTCTCTCGCTGCCTTCTTTCTTTCTTTTCTTTCTTTAACACACACACATATTTATTTAATAAATAAGTGGTAACGTGGTCCAATTACCATATTGATCTAAATCTCTTATTTCGATTCCAAAACTTCCTTGACCCGTATTATCCGGTTAACGATCCGATGACAACCAATAAATAATTTTAGCACTCAATAAATTTACATGTCAAGTACTAAATTAGTTTAATTGGGTTAACACCCAAATAATTCTACTAATTATTTTGAGGGTGTTACAGGCCCAATTTAGATAAATGACTAAAATAAGGCCCAATTAGAACAATTTTCTAAGATCAGGTCCACTCTAGACAAATTACTATCATAGGTCCAATAGCCACATAGGCCCAACTAGACAAATGATTAAAACATTAGACATAAGCCGTTTATTAAAAAACTGGTTTGAAACGCTAAGCGTAAGCCCAATTAGGCAAGCTAACAAAATCAAGCCCAAAAGGTTGGGCGTAGGCCCAATTGGACAAATCGGTCCGAATTAAAAGCAAAACAGCGCTCGAAATGCCATGGACTTGTGATACGAGGCTAAAACAAATACGATAAAAAGATCGGGCAAAATTGGGGTATAACAATCGGTTATATTGAAGCTAAGTATGAAAAACATAGAAAGGTCACAGCATATAGTGTTAGATGTTTAGTATGTAAAGTACCAAATGTAAGGTATCCAAATATGTAATAGGTGAAAAATGCTGCAACTGTCCATCAAATATATAAAGAAAAAAAAAGAAAAGAAGAAAAAGGAGAGAATATAATATATATATATATATATATATATATATATATATATATATAAAATATCTAATTTAATCTATTTATACAAACAAACTTCCTACAAAATTAAGGGTAAAAATGTCATTACCATCTATTTCTTCCTTTTTTCTCTTTCTTCTTACACTTTCTTTCCTCCTTTTCACGTTTCTATTACACTCACTTTCTTCCTTTTTTTCTTTTTGTTTTGCTTTTACTTTTCCGATAAACAATTCTTCTCTTTCTCTTATCACTTCACTTTAGTTTTTTTAACTAAATTTCTAAACTTATACAAACACTACTCTACTAAAATTATCTTCTCTTTTATCTCCGAAATCTATTTACACTCTTATTGATAATTTACTATATATATTTTACTATCTACTATAATCTACTAATCAATTAAAATAATCAATTGAAACTACGAGATAACAACAATGATATAAAAAAAAACACGGGATAACTACACTGATATATAAAAAACACAGGATTAAGATTTGTCATTATAAATAAAAAATTCGAAGACAACTATAAACCTACTATTTAAAAAATAAGAAGATTTAATGATTATTTAAACTACTGATTAATATTTAAAACAAATATTGTTTATTGATAATCTATTATATCTCTTTTACTATCTACTATAATATACTAATAAACTAAAATAATCTAATCGATCTAATATTTATTATCTCTCTTTTAGAAATTTAGTTAAAAAAACTAAAGTGAAGTGATAAGAGAAAGAGAATAATTGTTAATGGAAAAAGTAAAAGTAAAGCAAAAAGAAAAAAAATGAAAAAAGAGAGTGTAAGAGAAAAGTGAAAAGGAGGAAAGAGAGTGTAAGAAGAAAGAGAAGAAAAGGAAGAAATAGAGTGTAAGAAGAAAAAGAAATAGAGTGTAATGACATTTTTACCCTTAAATTTGATATATGTCTTATTAATAATTGATCCAAATTAGTAATTTTGTTGGAAGTTTGTTTGTATAAATAGATAAATAGATTAGATATAACGACTACTCTACTAAAATTACTATACTAAAATTATCTTCTTTTTTATCTCCGAAATCTATTTACATTCTTATTGATAATCTACTATCACCACTTATTGATAATCTACTATCTATATTTTACTATCTACTATAATCTACTAATCAAATAAAATAATCAATTGAAACTACGATAACAACAATGATATAAAAAAAAACACGAGATAACTGCACTGATATATAAAAAAACACAGGATTAATATTTGTCATTATAAATAAAAAATTTGAAGACTACTATAAACCTACTATTTAAAAAACAAGAAGATTTAATGACTATTTAAATACTGATTAATATTTTAAAAAAATATTGCTTATTGATAATCTATTATCTCTCTTTTACTATCTACTATAATATGCTAATCAACTAAAATAATCAATTGAAACTACGAGATAACTGCACTGATATATTAAAAATACGAGATAACTGCATTGATATATAAAAAAACATGAAATTAATATTTGTCATTGATAATTAAAAATTTTGAAGACTACTAGTACAAACCTACTATCTAAAAACAATAAAACTTAATGACTATTTAAACTACTAATTAATATTTAAAACAAATATTTCTTATTGATAATTTACTATCTAACTTTTACTATCTACTATAATCTACTAATCAACTAAAATAATCAATTGAAACTACGAGATAACTACACTGATATATAAAAAAAACACGGAATAACTACAGTGATATATAAAAAAACACGGGATTAATATTTGTCGTTGATAATTATAGTTTTTGAAGAATACTATAAACTTACTATCTAAAAAAACAAGAAAGCTTAATGACTATTTAAAATGATTAATATTTAAAACACACATGACAAATATTTGTCACTAATACCTAAAATAGGACAAATAATTGTCACTGATATATAAAAAAACACGGGATAAATATTTTTTATTGATAATCTACTATCTATCTCTTACTATCTACTATAATCTGATAATCAACTCAAATATCAATTGGAACTATGAAATAACTGCACTGATACATAAATATATATAAAACATGACAGCAATATATATAGAACATGTATGCACCGGTATCCTACTAGTGTATATATAATATATAATATATATATATATATATATATATATATATATATATATATATATATATATATATATATATATATATATATATATATATATATATATATTATATATATATATATATATATATATATATATATATATATATATATAGACATTCAGCAATAAGGGCATTGCAGCATAGTAGCAAAGTAGTAATGTAGCAAGTTGGTTACTAAGTCACTAATGCTGCAGCATCACTTGCTGCAACATTGAGAAAGTATCTGTGTAATAATAAATGCATTGGCCTAAGATCTGGAATGCTTAACCAAACCCTCTGTCATGCTTTGAAGCCCCCATTGCTTATGCTGAAAGTTGTTAGCCTTCTCTTCTTTTTGAAAAAATCTTTGGCAAAGTCAAAAGAAGACCATTCTTTTTAAAGCTAGGTGAAATTTTGAAACTAGCTAGGAACTGAACTAAGCCTAGTAGTCACACACTCATAATTGAGCAGTAATAATTCTAGATCTTGTTAAAAGCAATGGTGTGTGTGTGTTGAGCCCAATTAGAGCATACTTGAAAATCTGTTTAAATTATTTGTATAGCTTATCTACGCCTTTGTTTTTGTATTGTTTGTGTTGGAAATATTGAATGAAAAATAAATATTTTTAGAAAATAAAGGATAAGAAGAAGTTGTGACGTGGCAAAAGCCACTACCTTGAAAGCAAATTTCGGTGGACCTCCGGTGCAACCCAATATCCAGTTTACTCCCTAAGATTTTCACAACACCCGTGTTCGGACCCGTGCACTCGATACCAGAATCACATTGGAGCTTCACAAACCATGCCCAAAATTAACACCAAAATAAAACAATATCCAAAATATATTTTTTTCGTTCTCTCGTATATCAAAAGTTGTTCCCATATGAGAACCTTCGAACCACGTTTATATAAGACATTGATTTTGTCCGTTGGAAATGATATCATCACTTTTACTACCAATTATTGTGAAAACTAATGCACCAACCAGAGGATAACAAAATTAACGTTACAATGTTTATAACATAATAAGTTTATGATAATATAATTAAATTACAATAATTATATTGTAAATATCTTTTAAAACTGAAAAATAAAATATTTATTATTAATAATAAAATTATATTTTGTAACTCCCACACACTTGAATGCCATTATACCAACAATCCACCACTAATGGCAAGCAAGTACAAAAACATATTTAAGTTTTGAAAAAATAAAAAAAAATTGGGCAAAGAAAGGCTTTTTCGTGCTTAAGTGTTAATATCACGAAGATTGAATTAACACGTAGTGAAATGAGGCAACACCTTATGTCCAAGAAGTGAGTTTCTCTTAAACTAAGTGGACTCAATATGAGACCCCCACAACACACACTTTTGCCTTCGAAATTGCGAGAGCTCCGCGATAAATTTTTCAGACAATAATTGAGGCCCTCATATACCTTGGGTTGCTTATGAGTGCTGTAGAAATATTGCCCAAGTCTTTCACGGAAGGTGGCCTTTTGCCTTCACACTCATATAGGTAGATGCATCAAGTGCGTCTCTATAACACTAGCCATTCCAAAGTGCGTCTCTATAGCACGAACCATGTCAGAGTGCGTCTCTATAGCACTAGCCATGTCAAAGGCTATGCATCTATTAAGAGCTTGTGGCTCAACCTCACATCCAGCACTACCGCACGCCATACGGATGAAAAGTGTAGTGCTTATAGAAGTCTTCATATGGCTTCGTTTGACCACAAATGAGTATCCACCATATTTTCCTCCACTCAAGGCTTAGAGCTCATCCCTCTCGACGCTTCCAAGACAACTTTCTTGGGTAATCTTTTCACATAAAGATCACAAAAAATTCATTTTTCACTTTTCACATACTACTCAAGTGAAGCAAACTCGTTTCCAAGACAACTTTCTTGGGTAATCTTTTCACAAAAAGATCAAAATTTTCGTTTTTCACTTTTTTTTTAACCCGTTGCAATTTTTTTTAAAAATGAACCTTGCAAATATTAGACGTTTGCGGTTAAGCCCCTCAGTCAACTTTCCATAAAAAAAAACATTAAAATGATAATCAATGTCACGTGTCACCATCTCATAAGACCACTATGCCACGTGTCACTGAACGCCACGTCATCACCCCCATGTCACCACTGCCACGTGGCACTGACATGTGCCACATCAGCAGCCAATGGATGGCTGCCACGTGGCGCTTGCATGGCAATAATGTGGGGCACCTTTGTTACCAAAAAAAATAACATTTTGAAGGAACATGGGTGTTGAACCCATGACCCTAAAGTGGTTGAAACTCACAAATACCACTAAGCCACTTGATTTTTTTTGTAAGTTAAGTCAACTACCAGTATATAATACATAAATAATTCGATTAACAAAATAAAAAAACAAGATCGTCATCTTCCACATCTATAACCAGCAAATTTGGGAACAATATCTTCCACAAACACCAACAGATCTTGAACACAAACACAAGCACCAACAAATCTGGGAAAATTGAATCTGCAAACACAAACTCATTACGGTTTTGGTTGCTTAGTTTTCCATTTCCACAAAAAAAACCCCATTTGCGTTTCCAGATTTGCGTTCACCCGGAAACGATTTCGTTCATCAATATCTTCAAAAACATCAAAAATAACAACAAAGGAAAGCGAAATTAATGATTCATTTCATTTTAATCATCATCAATAACCCAGAAATGAGATTATCAATAATCGTTTGCGATTTCGTTCATCCCTTTGCGATTTCGTTCATCCATTTGTGTTTTTCTCTTGGGTTTATTTTTGAAAGAAGATGAAGATCAATAACCGATTTTTTTTTATTTAATTAATTGGAATGATGTATTATATATCTATAGTTTGCTTAATTTATTCAAGTAAGGTTGTGGCCTAGTGGTAATTGTTGGTGGGCACCAAAAGGAGGTTGCAGGTTCGATTCTCTTGGAAAACAAAATCTTCATTTTTTGGGGTGATGACATGGCACAATGGTCCAATGAGATGATGACACGTGGCAGTGACGTCATTGCTGATGTCATCACTGTTAGCCATAATTATGGGTTTAACCGCAAACGCTTAATATTTGCAAGGGTCATTTTAAAAAAAAATTGCAGGGGCTTATATGGATTTTGGCCATATTTGCAGGGGCTTAACATATATTTAAGCCCTTTTTTTTATGGAAAATTGATCGAGGGGCTTAACCGCAAACACTTAATAATTGCAAGGGTCATTTTAAAAAAAATAAAATTGCAGGGGCTTAAATGGATTTTGGCCATATTTTGCAGGGGCTTAATATATATTTAAGCCTATAATTAAATTACAATAATTATATGGTAAATGTCTTTTAAAACTGAGAAATAAAATATTTATTGTTAATAATAAAATGATATTTTGTAACTCCCACACACTTGAATGCCATTATACCAACAGTTTGTTCTTTGTCAGGTGTCATTGCTTGAGGACGAGCAATGATTTAAGGATTAGTCTCCACAGTCGCCGTGGAGGATACATTGGTTTAAAAAAAAACTCTTATTTATAAGAGTTATTTATGCTTTCTAACTGTTGTGAGTTCTAAAGTAACATTGTGTTTAATTAGTTAAAATATGTTGTTTAGTGTAAAAGAATAATTAATTCTGGTTTTGAGTCATTTGGCACTTTAGTGCCCCATTTGTGCTTTTATGTGTGTTTCATTGCTGCAGCAATAGGTGCTACAGCAACACATTTCTGCGACAGATGTGAGAGAAACGCCGAGGCACTGATTTTAGCGCCTACTAGATGTCAAAAAAGGACAGACACGTCCTGCTGCTAGTACCAGCCTGTCATGCGCAAAATATTCCCTTTTTGTGGGCACATTGTACTCCTAGGCACATGTAATGACAAATGGCACTTCCAAAGGATATTTCTTGGATCACTAAACCCTAGTACTATTTAAGGCAGCTCATCTTCCTCATTTTGAAGGCTGGTTCAGAGGAGGAAAAGTATAGAAATAGCTATTCTTCCATTTTTGTACCAAACTACCTTTAAAATACC
>CM076851.1:101928-166798 GCA_039519185.1 Astragalus membranaceus | reverse complement strand
AAATTTCAATTTATTTACTCTTGTAGAGAGGAAGAGCTACTTAAATTGGTATTATATCTATATAATCATCAACTAATACACTCATGTTCCCTAACACAGTGCAGTTCATTTATTTCTCAACATACTCGATTTAATCTGGTACCCTAACAGGCAAGTTTCATTTTATTTGACTTCTAGAAATGTGCACTCGTTTTAAGCACAACCTGATACATATCACAATATTCATTTGAAGACACAATGTGTTAACATTCCAGTAAACAATTATACGAATGCAATGTGCGTCATAAGGATTAAACAGTATTCGGAAGCTCATAAAACAATTTAATTGATATAAGAACATACGATACACAATGTAAATTACAAAACCAATATGACTATGTAACAACTTTGCCAAATCACCCAGAAGTTTAGTGTTCCCAAGACTAAATTCCATTACATAAATGCAAAGCTAATGCTGATGCATAGGTTCGATATTCTGAACTTGTTCTTTCATCACACCCTAAGAATCCAAAGCTGATGCATAGGCCTGAAATCATGTTTCCCAACACAACTCAGCATGCTGCTTAAACAGAGGGAGTAATACCTGCATACGAACTGTCTCCATCATTGTTGTTCCCCCTTTTGAAGCTTAATACCTAAAATTCATTGATTTGTGGCTCAGATAAGATTCATGAAGGAGCTGAAAACAGTGAACCATACGCTGATTTTTAGGAAAAAAAAAGGTAAAAGGAAAACGCAAGATGAAGGAAACAACATACCTTAAAAATGTGAGAAGTCTCTCCTCGATCTGCCGGTCAAGATCCGCGCGAGACGGCCTCGTTTTTGTTTCGAAAAACTCTCCGAGCTCGCTTCTTCGAACAGATCGAAGGTAGTTGCGCGATGAAGGAGACGAAGATTCAAGAAATAGAACCCAGAAATCAAAACAGAGAAATAGAAAATAGGAGAAGAGAGATAAAAGACGAAATAAGAAGGGGTTAGAATCGTACCAGTTCCGGCACCGTGACGACCGTCGTCTCCCCAAGTCGCCGTCGCCCTCCCCCGTAGTCGTTTCCCCAAAAAACTATCATAAGCCCCCCTCCACCTATGTCTGTGGTTTCTCGCCACCATCATCTCCGTCGAGGTCTGTATGTTGCCATCGCCATCATCACCAGCCTCGCCCGTCGCCATCATCACCACGGGTGACTCTGGTTTCCAATCAGCCTGCAAATGATTTGAATACAATTCAATGATATCTGTGAAAAGGAGACGCAAAATCATAGGCGGGAGCTCAAGATACTACTGACCTGGAACAACTTCTCAAACATCTTCTTGAAGTACAATGATCCATTATAGTGAAAAATCTTGCTGCTTGAATAAAAGAAAAATAGAATAAAACAAAAATTGCTCTTAGTGAATTAAAAAGTATGATGATCAGCAAGCTGGAAAACATAAGACAATCAGCAAAATATTCTCCTAAAACGTGTTTTGGTTAGTGATCTATGACCTCATAAATGTCATTCATATAAATCGCTTGTTTAACAAATCAATGGAATATTATAAAAAAGCCTTCTGGATGACATGTTACACTAACAACATAACTGAGTGCCCATTCACGGGTAAACAATTGCATATTGTCAGACAATGAAGAGATCAATGTCCTATTTATGGACAAACATACCCATTGTCAACTTGAAGCCTTGGAGAAGTTGTCGCTGTCATGAAATAGCACCCATCTGGCGAGCATTCACTTGTTACCAACCATTCAGCCTTAGTTGCCCCAAGCTGCTTTTTATCTCTGTAATCCCAAAATACCTAGAACATAAATATGCAAAAGATATGATTTCCGTGTAAGAAGCATGTGTTTGCAATCTTGCATGCCATCATACAATAACTACCCACACAAACTGTTCTTAGTTCTTACATAGTAACAGACACAGCAACTGGGAAGACAGCACAGCAGCCTTAGCTGCGCTACCAAGACAGCAGCTTTAGTTGCTCGCTCCCCCCCGCTCTTATACACGTCTTATAAGAGGTCTAATACATTGAAAACAGAAATAAAATGAAATCCAGTTGTAACATCCTCAAAATTATTAGGCGAATTATTTGGATGTTAACCCAATAAGAATAATTTAGTACTTGACTGGTAAATTTATTGAGTGCTAAAATTATTTATTGGATGACATTAGATCGTTAACCGGATAATACGGGTCAAGGAAGTTTTGGATTCGAAATAAGGGATTAAGATCAATATGGTAATTGGACCACGCTACCACTTATTTATTAATTAAATATGTGTGTGTGTGTGTTGAAAGAAAGGAAAGAAGGAAAGGGATACGCAGAGAAGGAAAAGAGAAAGAAAAGAAGAGAAAAGAAGAGAAAGAAGAAGAGGAAAGAAGAAGAGAAAGGAAGAAGAGGAAAGAAGAAGAGAAAGGAAGAAGAGGAGTGAAGTCCATCCCTCCAAAATTCATCATCTTCATCATCTTCCCTCCCTCATCATAACCCAAGAACTTGGTAAGATTCCCCTCCATTTTTCCCCTTCCTTTTTGATTTCGAAAATTGAGGGTTTTGTGGGGAAATTTGTTGAAATCAAGGATTCATAGGTTGTATCAATGATTGGGTTATGTTTAGGATCGAAGCTAGGAGCGGATTGAACGTGATTGGAAGCTCGAAACGAAGTTAGGAGCGATCCGGTGTTGATTGGGTTCGATTCGGTGATTTTGACATATCGGTGATTTCGGCTCGGCAACGACTCTCGCTACAAGGGTGAGTTTTACTCACGTTTAGGTTTATTCCATTTTGAAATGAATTGTGTGACTTGGTTTCGAAAGATTTTGAGTCGAAAACGTTATTTTGAAATATATCGCGTTTTGATGAAATTCGTAATCGTTGAGTTTTTGATTGAATTATTTGATTGTTTGATGTTGATTGGACTGGAATATTGCCTGGTATTGTCTGTTTTTGAGTTAGGAATCGATCGGGGCGAGTTTCGGATTGATCGGAAAGCAAATTTTCATAAAACAGGCCATTTTAGCAATGCTGTCTAATGCGCACGACCCGTGCGTCCAGGGGCACGACCCGTGCGCCTGGTTCGGATTCAGTGTTTAAAAAATGTCTAACAGGGCGCACGACCCGTGCGTCCAGGGGCACGACCCGTGCGCCTAGTTCTGTCCAAAATTTTCAAAGTGCCCGAAATGATTCCGTTTCAATTCCAATCCTTTCCTAATCCTTTCCTAACCCTTTTATAATGATATTAGGCTTATAAAGCCACGATTTTGGGTATGTTTCAAAAGAGTTTTATGATATACTTTTGAAGTTAAAATTCTTCCGAAAAGCCGAACAATAGTATACGTGTGCGGATAGGTTTTATTGATAACAAAGTGAACTATGAGTCCATATGATTGTAGATATATATATTATATCGAGTTTGGGTGACGACCCATGTTGACATACTAGGCGGGGCAGTCATGATCCCTTATCCTAGGCCCTGTGCCATTAGGGAAAGTACTATTGGTAAGGGGGTTCACCGGATTTTAGCGTTCGCGTAGGCGGTGTTATGTTAAAGTTTGTTGTGCGATATACCGGGGTTAGCGTTCGCGCAGTCGGTGTCGTACTGGATTATAACACGTTCACTGGGTTTTAGCGTTCGCGCAGGCGGTGTCGTGTAAGTTAAAAAGAATTCTTAATTAAACCGGGAGCGTAGATAGGGGTCTCGGTAGAACTCACTGAGATTGTATCTCACTGTTTAAATGTTGTTATTTTACAGATAAACAGGGACAGAAGAAACCTCAGAGGCACGAGTAGGTGGCCCCGGGAGACGGATGATGACTTAGCTTTATGTTTAAGTTTATTTTCCTTCTGTTGTCTAAGTATCACAGTACTATGACATTAGTGTTACATTTAACTTTCATTCCGCTTTCTTGTTTGACTCTGACTACCACAGTTGCTGACAGTTTATGGTCTGAGAACCGTATGGTCTTAATTGTATATAAGACAGTTATGTTATATTTCAGCAAAAATTTTATAGTGGTATTCAATGTCTGAGCAGGAAATATTATCTCTGATGTGTGATTAATACTCATTTGGGTGTTTTTAACAAATACAAATACCCGGGGTGTTACACCAGTCAACAACATTTCCCCTAGGTGGTTGATTATCAGAATCATTTTATTTCAATACACTTTATATTCCTCTCACACATTTCAGAACTGAAATATGTTCTTCTAAAGTGATTAGTTTAATAGGATTTTTGCAAGAATGTCCTCGAAAAGTAAGACTGATTCCATCAAATTACCATATTTTGAAGGATAATGTCTTAGTGTCAAAGCATAACAGTTAGTAAATTTAATAATATGATTGAGGCCGCATGCAATTTCTATCAATGTGCGGTAATCCTCCATATTCTCATGGAGAAACAGAAGACAGAGATCCAAGAGGAAAAAATGTACTCACTTAAACATTGGGTCAACTGAGTGGAATTACGTGACCATTCCAACTCTTCATCTTCCTTTATTTGTTTCCAAAAAAACTCATCCGCATACCTGCAGTTTATTTTTTTTAACCATCCTTAGGTAAAGAGTAATAACATAAAGGAAAAGATGGCACGAGTTTTGACATTTTAAACCATGTCTGAAAAAAAATAAATAAACAAACAAAACAAACGAAGCTGTAATGGCGACTATCATTATGTATTGTACCATTTCAGGATTGAGATCCGTTGGGGTGGCTCCATCAAATACTCTTACACTTTGAAGAAGAAACTTATCCTTGTATTGCATATCAGAAGGAACTTCTTTTTGCGCTTGCATGGTAACTGTAACAGACCAACCAAATGTCACCAAGCCATTGACTAAAGATAAATTAAAACGAAAAATGAAAATGTGAGAGGGTGAAAGTAACATGTAATACCTGTAACATCACATGTGGAATTTGGTAAGATAACTCCAGTGTTTGGACGAACACAAAACTTCTTCGGATTAGTCGTTTTTACCTGATAAAAAATAATTAAATCAAATAACACAAATTCAAACAAACAAATCTCGCAAGAGCCAATGAAATAAGCAGATGATGTAGGTTTTGCAAAATCAAAATAACAATGAAATCATACTCTTAAATCAAAGGACAAAAAATTATAAACATTTTAAAAAACAGAAAGTGAGATGAAATGAAAGGTTACCCTGAAAGCAACATAGCTATCGTACAGACGTTCTTCAACTCAACTGAAATAGGGGAATGATAATGCAAAATCAAAAATCAAATACGCAACAAACCCTAGAAAACGAAAAGGGATCCCCAGAAAAAGAGCAACAGAATAGGGAAAAAAACTTACAGACGAACTTGAGTTCGAGAGGTTCGATGTTGAGAAGGTCGCCAGTGGTTATCATATTGGATCTGCGGTCGTGGAACTTCCTCAGCTTTGAAGACCCCGTCGAGATGCTCTTCACCGCCGTTTTCGGCGATGGGTGTTCGCCAGAGAGGTGGAGGAGGAGAGGAGTCATGACGATGATGAAGCGACGATGACGGCGACGGCGATAGACCAAGCGACGATGCCGGCGACTGCCACGGCCCGGGAATCACACAGTGGCCACCGTAACCCCAAACCACCTCCATCGTACAACACCCACACCCACCGTCGTTCTCCTCCCCTTCGCGCCCGTTACTTCTTTTTCTCTATTTCTTCTCATTTTTTTTCCTTTTGTTTGCTTTCTCTCGATCTCTCCACGATTTTCCTCTCTGTCTCCATATTGCTGAAATTTCGTTTTCTCTCTTCCCTTGTGTTTGTGCAGCGCTGGATGAGTACAGATGGAATGAAAAATTAGGTTTTGTTGTTTTTAAAGTGGGCTTATATCGCACAGAGGGAACAGAAAACGAAAGTGACTGAAGCCAATGGAGGTAAAATGGTGGTGAAGCCTGGTGTGGAAGTGAGTGGTGGGTGGAGGTGGGTTTGAAAGGAAGAAGAGAAGAGTGTTGGAAAGAGAGAGTGAGAGGTCGGTTTATGAATTTCGCACAGAGAGAGAGAGAGAGAGAGAGAGAGAGAAAAGAGTAGTTGAATTTTGAATTTCGCGGTATTGTTTATGAATAGTTGTACCGAATAGTGTAGGCGTTACTGTTCATGGTATATTGGTATTCCCCCCCCCCCCCCCCTAAGTTGATGAACAGGAAAAATTTGGATGAACAGTGCTTAAAAAAACTGAAAAGTAGATTTACTAATATAAAGGATATATATATATATATATATATATTCCTATTTCCAATGAACACTACACTTTTTTTTGGTTCGGACCATCACTGATTACCTACTGAGTGTTCCAACACTTTCAATAAAAGACTAATCTCCGTTCGTGCTTAGGATCAAATTTCGCACTGGCCAACACTGAATTTATCTATTACGGGGATAGATTAAGCCACTAGGCCAGTGGTGTTGGTTCAATGAACACTACACTTTGCATTAACTATTCAGCTTAACCAAAAATAAATTTATTCAGATTTTATTCTATACAAATTTAAACAAAATTGTATACTCATGACTATCAAAACAACAAAATTTTATACTACACGTATAAATCAGTATTTGCGTTACTACGTACAAACAAATTTTATTAATCTATCAAGGTTAGTTAATATTGATTTAATTGAAAAAACTTAATAGTCACCTTCGTTTAAAATAATTTGTAGTCCCAAGATGTAATCCATGATATCCCAAAGCTAGCATGAAAGGCTAGAACTTTGAAATAATCTGGTAAATTTATTTAATTCTTTGTTGAATTGTTGGAATGCTTCGTTGGCAAAGTCAGGGTAGATATTTGGATCTGGACCCCACTTGTTGAACCATTTAATGAACCACAGAGGAAAACTTAATGTTATTTCCTTTTTGAACCATATGAACCAAGAATGATCGCCTGGTTCTAATAATAACATGTAATGCCAGGCATCCATATAGTCATAATAATTATAATGTTGTGGTCTGAACTGCCTGGAAAACATGGTGCTGGAACAGGGATGACTTTTCCATTCAGCGGGTGATAGTATTTTTAATATTTTAAATTTTGAAAATAAATTTTTTCCTAGGTTCTTTTTATCAGAAGTGTTGGTTAATTCTATTGAATCTGTATCCACTAATATGTACTCGTAGAAGGTTCTGGCCTTTTCTAATGTTTGGGGGAGAAAGTGAAAGCCAAGGGGAAAGAAGCTAGGAATAATCTGCCTAATGGTTTCTTTCTGATATTCAGGCTCTATTAGGAATAGTATCTTTTTGTAATCTTTGTCCATGTATGGACATGAGAGATCCGATGGAGGTGTATAGAAAGGTAATGGTTTAACTGGGTTATTGAAAGAAGAGGAAGCCTTCAAGGCATAGAAAGTAGAAGGGGAGACTAATTGGGATTGTAGTGGAGGCATTAGTGCTCTTGGTGTTCCAGCCGGTGCCCTAGGGTAAAAGGATGGTAATGCTAATGGTGTGAACCGGTTCTGGTTCTGTTCTGAAGGAGAAGGGGAAGGGGACTGTAATGCGTGCTTTGCAATAATGATTTGTTTTGACGAAGTACCTTTTCTTTAGCTTTTGGGATCCTCGTGAGGAGGTCCGTATTTATCTTTACTTCGACTCATGTTCTTCCCTGTAAAAATTCTCTGGTAAGAAAATCTGGTAAAAAGTTATTTTCTCCTTTAATATGTTCAATATCAAATTCGAAACATGGAAGTAATGATTGCCATCTGGCAAATATATGCTTTGAAACTAGGTTTTTAACATCCTTTTGTAGAACATCTTCTGCTGCTTTGCAATCGGTTTTTAATAAAAAAATTATAAAATAGGTCATCTTGAAAGTGATAAGTCTATTTTTAGAGTCTTTTTAATAGTTATTTTTCTTAAGTTTATTTGGTATTTTAATTATATTTTTGAGCTATTTTACTACAAATGTTTACTTTTTATTTTCAGGTGTTATTTTGAAGCAAAAGAGAAAATATGAGGAAAAATGAAGAAACAAAGAAAATATTTGAGGAGGAACAATTTTTAAGACCGCTTGGCACTCAAAAGGGCGCCAAGCAGCAAAAGCTGGCGCAGAGCCCGCGCACGACCCTGGCACATAGGCGCACGACCCTGGTGCAAAACTGGCGCAGAGAAGCCAAAATTGACTGGCCAGGGCGCACGACCCTGGCACATAGGCGCACGACCCATGTTTGCCAGCAACGCAGAACAGCTGTTGCCAGCACAAGGCGCACGACCCAGGCTCCATAGGCGCACGACCCTGGTGCAAAACTGGCGCAGAACAGCCAAAATTGACTGGCCAGGGCGCACGACCCTGGCGCCAGACAAGTCAATTTTGGCTGCACCCACTTGCTGATGGCTTTCCTTGCCACTTGATTTTCCACTTTTTTATAACCATTTTGCCCCTCCTCTCAAGTGCCTTAGACCTCATATTTTCCTATAAATAGAGGCTTGATCCTCACTTGTAAGGACACTTGAATTTTGTGAGAAATAAATCCATGACAAGGTTTCCTCTAAGATTCATGGCTTCACTTTACTTTCTCGCTTTTTACTTTCTCGCTCTTTACTTTCTTGCTCTTTAATTTCTTGCTTTTTACTTTCTCGTTTTTTAATTTCTTGCTCCTTTACTTTCTCGCTTTTTACTTTCTCGCTCTTTACTTTCTTGCTTTTTAATTTCTTGCTCCTTTACTTTCTCGCTTTTTACTTTCTCGCTCTTTACTTTCTTGCTCTTTAATTTCTCGCTTTTTACTTTCTCGTTTTTTAATTTCTTGCTCCTTTACTTTCTTGCTTTTTACTTTCTCGCTCTTTACTTTCTCGCTTTTTACTTTCTCGCTCTTTACTTTCTTGCCCTTTAAATTCTTGCTCTTTTACTTTCTCGCTTTTTAAATTTCTTGCTCTTTTACTTTCTTGTCATTTACAATTCCGCTATTTATAATTTTGCAACTAACCGCTTTCTTTTATTTCTCGCTATTTAACTTTATGTTTTCTTCTTCTACTTCTTTCAAATCTTTTTCTATAAACAATATGAGTGAGTAGATACAAAGTCTTGGGTTGTTGGGAGTAATCCAATGATAGGTCCCTAATAATTCCCAAAGACTATTCTCCACTCCAAATCGTTTTATATTTCAATCTAATTTCATTGTCCTTCAAATCTTATTTTAAACATCAAACGAAGAACCGAAAGATGAAGTATTGATGTTGGATCTATGAAATTAGACAAGGAAATCAACACATGAGAATAGTTTTGAAACTCTTGAGACATTATAAAGGGGTTATGCTTAATGGGTTTTGGTGACAATCAACCATGAGAATAGGTTTGATTGTTAGTTCAAAACACGCTCTTGTACTCCGAAAGGAGACATTAGTTATATTCGCTGCCTTGTCTTTGAAATACAAAACTCTTATAATTTGTTGAATAGTCTAAAGAATTATTTTGGTTCCTCATTGTTGTGATGAAACTATAAACCTGAGATTGTTTTTATTTCTAAATTTTACATCTCCTAAAACCATTTCTCTTCAGTTAATCAACTTTGGAAAATTAAATTGGTAATCACTTAGGCTCTCCCTGTGGAAAATTAAATTGGTAATGACATGTTAGTGTGTTATCTGCATCCACTGAAACTAGTTTGGATTTGGCGAACATTCAGATTGTGAATGACTTTCTGGATGTTTTCACGATGAAGTTTCTTCTGAACCTCCAGAGCGAGAGGTAGAGTTTACTGTAGAATTGGTTCCTGGCACGGGATCAATATCTATTGTTTCTTATTGAAGGTTTCTTGAGAATTCAAGGGAATGGAGTGCTCTGGTGTGGTTAGTCGAAAGGAAAAATGGTAGCATGAGATTGTGTATTGAGTACCGACTACTCAACAAAGCGACAATCAAGAACAAATATCCTTTGCCAAGGATACACGAATTGCTGGATCAACTTCGAGGTGCCGTGGTGTCTTCAAAAATTGATCTGATGTCAGGTTATCATCAATTAAAAGTTAGAGCCTTAGATATTCCGAAGACAGCCTTCCGTACTTGGTATGGACATTACGAGTTTGCAGTGATGCCCTTCGGTTTGACTAATGCTCCAGCGGTATTCATGGATTACATGAACAGGGTTTCCCACCCTTACTTGGATCGGTTTGTGGTAGTTTTCATTTATGATATCTTGGTGTACTCTAAGACTATTGGGGAGCATGCCCAACATCTCCGCGTTATTCTGAACGTACTCCAAGAGAAGAAATTGTATTCTAAGCCGTCGAAGAGTGACTTCTGGATGTCAGAAGTGAAGTTTTTGGAATGCGTGATTTCCCAATTGGGAGTTGCGGTGGATCCCAGTAAGGAGGGAGCTGTGTTGAACTGGGAACGACCAACGTCAGTAACTGAAATCAGAAGTTTTCTAAGTCTAGCCGGTTACTATAAGAGATTTGTTCAAGGGTTCTCACAGTTAGTTTTCCACTTACACGGTTAACTCGTAAGAGTCAACCGTTTACGCAGGGTGCTGATTGTGAAGAATGTTTTCAAGAATTGAAGGCTTGGTTGACTTCTGCTCCAATCCTGATTCTTCCAGATCCGTCTTTGAGATTCCAAATTTACAACGATGCTTCTGGGAAGGATTTAGGATGTGTTCTTGTGCAGAATCAACAAGAGGTAGCTTATGCGTCCAGATAATTGAAGACTCATGAAGAGAGTTATCCGACTCATGATTTGTAATTGGCATCGATTGTGTATGCACTGAAGATTTGGAGACGTTACCTGTATGGGTCTCATTTCGAAGTCTTTAGTGATCACAAAAGTTTAAAGTATCTGTTTGATCAGAGGAACTGAATAGCAGGCAGAGAAGTGTGTAGAATTCTGAAGGATTATGACTTCGGATTGAAGTATTATCCAGGAAATCCCAATGTTGTAGCTGATGCGAGTAATAGGAAATCCATTCACATAGCAGAGTTGATGCTGCAAGAAATGGGATTGTTAGAGTCTTTTAGATCTAAATTGGAGTACATCCATAAGTTTCCACTTTGGTGGCGAAGTATTAGTTTATTAACCTCTCCTTGGTGAAGGTTGACAATGAGATTGTCTTACGAAATTCCGTTTGACAAGTCGAACGTGAATACGGTTATGTAAATGAGGTAACTGCTGATTGTTGTCACGTTGCGAATAACCATCAAAGGATTAATTGAGGGATCTATTTGTAGGTGACTGAAATTTCCGAAGTGAAGCTTGGCGTGCGGTGTAATAGTTTTGAAAAATCGTTTTTGTGAAAACCGCATGCTAAAGTTAATTTTGGGAACGAATTAAGAGGCAAATAGATTATGATTGAGGAGGAAAATCCTAGGAGGATTACTTAGGTTGAGGGGGAAGCTCTCAACGCTACTGGCTAATTTGGAAAGGAATCGGGTGCGTCGCTGGTAAAAGCCTAGTGATGAAGTTGCAATAGAGGGAAAAGAGTTCTGAGTTCTGTTTGAAAGTTGTTTTAAGAACAACTGATACGATTTTCATTACGTTCAAATTATTTGAGGTCCCCGTGGTTTATTTCTACGTTTAAGGTCAGAGCTTTTGATAAAACCCAAATCCCATCTTTTTGAAAAAGTTTTACCTCGAAGACTTGGAAGCGAGTCAAGAAGTTTCACAGGTGACTTTTTCGTCACATTGTCGGTATGTACGAGAACCGTTAAGAATATTAGAAGAATTGTAGAGAAAGTGTTTACACCTTTCGAGGAATTCGTATTTGTTTTTACACCTACCGAGGAGTACTTTGATTTGGATTAATCAAAGTTGGGGAGTAAACGAGGATAATTGGAATGAAGCTTCGGAAGTGTTTTCAAACGCGGTGCCTAGCCGATGTAGGCAAATGATGAGTTTCTCGTGTAGATGCGTGACCAGAGAGTTCGTATCAAGGTAGTAGTGGATCATACTTGGAGATTGATGTGCCAACTTGGGAAGAGTTCCTACGCTCATTTCGTTAGTTCGAGATTGTTTCCAGCAACTTAAACCTTTCTGAGAATGTCGATTCTCGGTTAGTCAATCGTAAGACTTGACGAAAATTTTGAGGACAAAATTCTTTCAAGTTGGGGAGAATGTAACATCCCCAAAATAATTAATGGAATTATTTGGGTGTTAACCCAATTAAACCAATTTAGTACTCGACTGGTAAATTTATCGGGTGCTAAAATTATTTAATTGTTGTCATCGGATCGTTAACCGGATAATACGGACCAAGGAAGTTTTGGAATCGAAATAAGAGATTTCGATCGATATGGTAATTTGACCGCGTTGCAACTTAAATATTAAATAAATATATAATTATGTGTATGTGTGTGCGTGTGAAAGGAGAAGAAAGAATTAAAAAGAGAAAAGAAAGAAAAGGAAGCTGAGAAGAGAAACAGAGAGGAAAAGAGAAAGAAGAAAAGAGAAGAGAGAAAGAAAGGGGGAGGAAGAAGAAGAGGAAAAAGGGGGCAATTCCGCTCATCAAAACGACTTCCGTCCAACACGAAAAATGCTCAGCGTTACTTCCTCTTCGATTTGGTACCAAGATTTTCATCATCAACCCTCTCTCTCTCACTTTGCCATTTTCGAACTTGAGAGGGAAAATCGGTGTTTCGATGGTTGTAACTCAAGGGAAAGCTAAGGGCGATGTTTAGGAGCGAGCACGAGGTGGATTACTCGAAGTATTGAAGATTGATTGGGTGATTTGGAGTTGAAAAATCAAGAATTGAGGTTTATGTGAATAGTGACTTGAGGTGAAGAAGATGATGAATAGTGCCCATGGAGAATTTCGAGAAATCGGTATTTCGGTCAAAAGCGGTTTCGTGATCGAGTGGGAAGCTTTGGAAGCGGATTGGGTGTCGCCGGAGCGGGGAATGTTCGTGTGGTTACTCGGTGGATTCGGCCGTACGTGGTTCACGCTTCGAGGGTGAGTTCTACTCACGTTTAGGATTTTTGTTTTTCGAATTAATTGACTGATCGTTTTATCGCTTTCGCTGGTCTGGAATATTACTTGATATTGTCTGTTTCGGGTTAGGAATCGACCGGAGCGAGTCTCGAGTTATGTCGTGTTGAAACAGAATTTTTGGTGGTTTGATTTCGAAAGATTTTGACTTAAAAACCGTTAATTGGAAAATATGTCGTTTTTGATAAAATCCGTTTTGATTGAGTTTTTGATTGGGTTGATTGATTGTGTGGTTTTAGTTGGGTCTATTTTGTTGGTTGTTTGGTCTGTTTTCGATCGGAACGAGTATCGGGATCAATCGGAAAGCAATTTTTCATAAAACAGGCCATTTTTGCAATGCTGTCAAATGAGCACGACCCGTGCGTCCAGGGGCACGACCCGTGCGCCTTGTTCTGTCCAAAATTTTCAAAGTGCCCAAAATGATTCCGTTTCGATTCCAATCCTCTTCTAATCCTTTCCTAACCCTTTAATAATGATATTAGGCTTATAATGCCATGATTTTGGGTATGTTTTAAAAGGGTTTCGTAAAATAAGTTCGAAGTTGGAATTGTCTCGAAAAAACGAATAATATCATACGTGTGCGGATATGTTTTATTGATAACTTTTGATCCGGGAACCCGATTGAGGTGTTCTAAGATGCGTTGGAAAGCTTATTCAGAGGCCTAACTGAATATTCTATTTTTAAGGCTAAATAAACTGTTTTTGATATTGAAAATTGTGTCGAAAAGCGGTCAACTAGAGTGCGAGTGTGAACTTGGATTTTACAAAACGTAGAATTAAAATGTTTCATTGATTGTCTGATTTGATGGACCATGGGTTCCTAGTATTGTAGATATACGTATATAGTATATCGAGTTGGGTGACGACCCATGTGTAACACACTAGGCGGGGCAGTCATGATCCCCTTCCCTAGGCTCCATGCCAATGGGAGAATGTACTATTGGTAGGGGAGTTCACCGGGATTAGCATGGTTTTGCAGTCGGTGTTGTGTTAAAGATTATTGTACGATACACCGGGATTAGCATGGTTTTGCAGTCGGTGCCGTACTTGTTGTGTTGTGCGATACACCGGGATTAGCATGGTTTTGCAGTCGGTGCCGTACTTGTTGTGTTGTGCGATACACCGGGATTAGCATGGTTTTGCAGTCGGTGCCGTACTTGTTGTGTTGTGCGATACACCGGGATTAGCATGGTTTTGCAGTCGGTGCCGTACTTGTTGTGTTGCGCGATACACCGGGATTAGCATGGAATTGCAGTCGGTGCCGCACTTTGTTTATTTTACGACATACCGGGAGTAGCAGCGTTTTGCAGTCGGTGTCGGGTTAAGCTATAAAAGAACTAATAAATGAACCGAGAGTGTTAGTAGGGGTCTCGGTAGAACTCACTGAGATTGTATCTCACTGTTTAAATGTTGTTGTTTTACAGAGACACAGGGACAGCGGAAATCCAAGAGGCACGAGTAGGTTGAGCTCGGACTGGTTGCTGATAGCCTAGCTTTATATTTAAGCTTATTTCCCTTTTGTTGTCTGTATACTAAAACATTATGTATTTAATGTATATCCTTCTTCCGCTTTCTTGTATGATACTGAATACTATAATTGCTGATGGAATATGGTCGGAGAACCATATTGTCTTGTTGTAAATAAGACTGTTTGAGTTATATTCAGCGAAAAATTTATAGTGATATTCAGTGTCTAAGCAGGAAATATATCTCTGATGTGTTACTAATGTGCACCTGGGTATTTTTGGTCAATATAAATATCGGGGTGTTACAGTTGGTATCAGAGCAGTTCGACCTAGTCGGACTTAGCTTAGGGTTGAGTCGATTCCTTGCTAGTCCTTTTGTAATTACACTTGTGATGCTAAGAGACATTGAGCCTGATCAACTTAATACTTAGTGCATCATAAGCGGAATTATGACTGGATGATCAAGATGCAATCCTCGACCACAATCGGAATCTTCAACCGGTGCAGCCTCGGGAAAGGTGACATGACGGTGGAACAATACACCGCTAGGTTTGAGGAGTTGTCTCAGTTTTACCAAGTGGTAAAGTAAGCTTCGGATGACGAACGGAGAATGCAGAAATATAAGACGGGCATAAGTGTTTTTATGATTTATGGTCTCAGTTCTTATACTGCTACAAATTATGTTGCCTTAATGCAACCAGCATATGTCGCCGAGGATTATCTCATAGGGAGTATGGGAAAATAAGGAAGGTAGTTGAATTATCAACTCTGAATGCAAAGTCCTAAGATAAGTTCATTAAAGGAAAAGCAGATGCAATTCTTTGATTCTTCAAAGGTCAGAAGATGTTCCAACTGTGGAAAGCCTCACAGCGGTGATTGCAAGCGAAGATCTAATCGGTGCCATTATAGTAATGTAGAGGGTCACTATGGTAAAGCGTACCCCGTAAGGAAAAGTTCCAAGGAGTCACAAGCAGCTCTAAGGCAAGGACGAGTCAACACTCTGGATGTTTAGGCAGTTACAACTGCAGACAATCTACTGAGGGGTATGAGATCAGTTTTCAATAACCTCGTCTGTATATTAAATGATACGGGTGCAACCTATTGTTGTATATCCCGATCGCATGAGAATCTGTTGGGATTAGCCTTATCATCGCTATCCGAGCCAATAACTATCTTAACTGCGGCTAAGGGTCGTGTCCAGACCCAATCTTTGTGTCAGAATTGTCTACGTGTTATCGGAGACAGAACTTTCGTAGAAGAATTATTTGTTTGCCTGTGAGAAGTGTGGACACCATTTTGGGTATGAATTGGATGACTGCAAATCATGTTGCAATCGACTGTATTAATCAGCTATCAGCTTCGCTTCAGAATCAGTTAAATTGCCTAGGACAAATTCTGAAACGGTTGCCTAGTTCACCTTAGACGGTCAATCTTCATTCCAAGGTGCGGAATGACATGTTAGTGTGTTATCTGCATCCACTGAAACTAGTTTGGATTTGGCGAACATTCAGATTGTGAATGACTTTCTGGATGTTTTCACGATGAAGTTTCTTCTGAACCTCCAGAGCGAGAGGTAGAGTTTACTGTAGAATTGGTTCCTGGCACGGGATCAATATCTATTGTTTCTTATTGAAGGTTTCTTGAGAATTCAAGGGAATGGAGTGCTCTGGTGTGGTTAGTCGAAAGGAAAAATGGTAGCATGAGATTGTGTATTGAGTACCGACTACTCAACAAAGCGACAATCAAGAACAAATATCCTTTGCCAAGGATACACGAATTGCTGGATCAACTTCGAGGTGCCGTGGTGTCTTCAAAAATTGATCTGATGTCAGGTTATCATCAATTAAAAAGTTAGAGCCTTAGATATTCCGAAGACAGCCTTCCGTACTTGGTATGGACATTACGAGTTTGCAGTGATGCCCTTCGGTTTGACTAATGCTCCAGCGGTATTCATGGATTACATGAACAGGGTTTCCCACCCTTACTTGGATCGGTTTGTGGTAGTTTTCATTTATGATATCTTGGTGTACTCTAAGACTATTGGGGAGCATGCCCAACATCTCCGCGTTATTCTGAACGTACTCCAAGAGAAGAAATTGTATTCTAAGCCGTCGAAGAGTGACTTCTGGATGTCAGAAGTGAAGTTTTTGGAATGCGTGATTTCCCAATTGGGAGTTGCGGTGGATCCCAGTAAGGAGGGAGCTGTGTTGAACTGGGAACGACCAACGTCAGTAACTGAAATCAGAAGTTTTCTAAGTCTAGCCGGTTACTATAAGAGATTTGTTCAAGGGTTCTCACAGTTAGTTTTCCACTTACACGGTTAACTCGTAAGAGTCAACCGTTTACGCAGGGTGCTGATTGTGAAGAATGTTTTCAAGAATTGAAGGCTTGGTTGACTTCTGCTCCAATCCTGATTCTTCCAGATCCGTCTTTGAGATTCCAAATTTACAACGATGCTTCTGGGAAGGATTTAGGATGTGTTCTTGTGCAGAATCAACAAGAGGTAGCTTATGCGTCCAGATAATTGAAGACTCATGAAGAGAGTTATCCGACTCATGATTTGTAATTGGCATCGATTGTGTATGCACTGAAGATTTGGAGACGTTACCTGTATGGGTCTCATTTCGAAGTCTTTAGTGATCACAAAAGTTTAAAGTATCTGTTTGATCAGAGGAACTGAATAGCAGGCAGAGAAGTGTGTAGAATTCTGAAGGATTATGACTTCGGATTGAAGTATTATCCAGGAAATCCCAATGTTGTAGCTGATGCGAGTAATAGGAAATCCATTCACATAGCAGAGTTGATGCTGCAAGAAATGGGATTGTTAGAGTCTTTTAGATCTAAATTGGAGTACATCCATAAGTTTCCACTTTGGTGGCGAAGTATTAGTTTATTAACCTCTCCTTGGTGAAGGTTGACAATGAGATTGTCTTACGAAATTCCGTTTGACAAGTCGAACGTGAATACGGTTATGTAAATGAGGTAACTGCTGATTGTTGTCACGTTGCGAATAACCATCAAAGGATTAATTGAGGGATCTATTTGTAGGTGACTGAAATTTCCGAAGTGAAGCTTGGCGTGCGGTGTAATAGTTTTGAAAAATCGTTTTTGTGAAAACCGCATGCTAAAGTTAATTTTGGGAACGAATTAAGAGGCAAATAGATTATGATTGAGGAGGAAAATCCTAGGAGGATTACTTAGGTTGAGGGGGAAGCTCTCAACGCTACTGGCTAATTTGGAAAGGAATCGGGTGCGTCGCTGGTAAAAGCCTAGTGATGAAGTTGCAATAGAGGGAAAAGAGTTCTGAGTTCTGTTTGAAAGTTGTTTTAAGAACAACTGATACGATTTTCATTACGTTCAAATTATTTGAGGTCCCCGTGGTTTATTTCTACGTTTAAGGTCAGAGCTTTTGATAAAACCCAAATCCCATCTTTTTGAAAAAGTTTTACCTCGAAGACTTGGAAGCGAGTCAAGAAGTTTCACAGGTGACTTTTTCGTCACATTGTCGGTATGTACGAGAACCGTTAAGAATATTAGAAGAATTGTAGAGAAAGTGTTTACACCTTTCGAGGAATTCGTATTTGTTTTTACACCTACCGAGGAGTACTTTGATTTGGATTAATCAAAGTTGGGGAGTAAACGAGGATAATTGGAATGAAGCTTCGGAAGTGTTTTCAAACGCGGTGCCTAGCCGATGTAGGCAAATGATGAGTTTCTCGTGTAGATGCGTGACCAGAGAGTTCGTATCAAGGTAGTAGTGGATCATACTTGGAGATTGATGTGCCAACTTGGGAAGAGTTCCTACGCTCATTTCGTTAGTTCGAGATTGTTTCCAGCAACTTAAACCTTTCTGAGAATGTCGATTCTCGGTTAGTCAATCGTAAGACTTGACGAAAATTTTGAGGACAAAATTCTTTCAAGTTGGGGAGAATGTAACATCCCCAAAATAATTAATGGAATTATTTGGGTGTTAACCCAATTAAACCAATTTAGTACTCGACTGGTAAATTTATCGGGTGCTAAAATTATTTAATTGTTGTCATCGGATCGTTAACCGGATAATACGGACCAAGGAAGTTTTGGAATCGAAATAAGAGATTTCGATCGATATGGTAATTTGACCGCGTTGCAACTTAAATATTAAATAAATATATAATTATGTGTATGTGTGTGCGTGTGAAAGGAGAAGAAAGAATTAAAAAGAGAAAAGAAAGAAAAGGAAGCTGAGAAGAGAAACAGAGAGGAAAAGAGAAAGAAGAAAAGAGAAGAGAGAAAGAAAGGGGGAGGAAGAAGAAGAGGAAAAAGGGGGCAATTCCGCTCATCAAAACGACTTCCGTCCAACACGAAAAATGCTCAGCGTTACTTCCTCTTCGATTTGGTACCAAGATTTTCATCATCAACCCTCTCTCTCTCACTTTGCCATTTTCGAACTTGAGAGGGAAAATCGGTGTTTCGATGGTTGTAACTCAAGGGAAAGCTAAGGGCGATGTTTAGGAGTGAGCACGAGGTGGATTACTCGAAGTATTGAAGATTGATTGGGTGATTTGGAGTTGAAAAATCAAGAATTGAGGTTTATGTGAATAGTGACTTGAGGTGAAGAAGATGATGAATAGTGCCCATGGAGAATTTCGAGAAATCGGTATTTCGGTCAAAAGCGGTTTCGTGATCGAGTGGGAAGCTTTGGAAGCGGATTGGGTGTCGCCGGAGCGGGGAATGTTCGTGTGGTTACTCGGTGGATTCGGCCGTACGTGGTTCACGCTTCGAGGGTGAGTTCTACTCACGTTTAGGATTTTTGTTTTTCGAATTAATTGACTGATCGTTTTATCGCTTTCGCTGGTCTGGAATATTACTTGATATTGTCTGTTTCGGGTTAGGAATCGACCGGAGCGAGTCTCGAGTTATGTCGTGTTGAAACAGAATTTTTGGTGGTTTGATTTCGAAAGATTTTGACTTAAAAACCGTTAATTGGAAAATATGTCGTTTTTGATAAAATCCGTTTTGATTGAGTTTTTGATTGGGTTGATTGATTGTGTGGTTTTAGTTGGGTCTATTTTGTTGGTTGTTTGGTCTGTTTTCGATCGGAACGAGTATCGGGATCAATCGGAAAGCAATTTTTCATAAAACAGGCCATTTTTGCAATGCTGTCAAATGAGCACGACCCGTGCGTCCAGGGGCACGACCCGTGCGCCTTGTTCTGTCCAAAATTTTCAAAGTGCCCAAAATGATTCCGTTTCGATTCCAATCCTCTTCTAATCCTTTCCTAACCCTTTAATAATGATATTAGGCTTATAATGCCATGATTTTGGGTATGTTTTAAAAGGGTTTCGTAAAATAAGTTCGAAGTTGGAATTGTCTCGAAAAAACGAATAATATCATACGTGTGCGGATATGTTTTATTGATAACTTTTGATCCGGGAACCCGATTGAGGTGTTCTAAGATGCGTTGGAAAGCTTATTCAGAGGCCTAACTGAATATTCTATTTTTAAGGCTAAATAAACTGTTTTTGATATTGAAAATTGTGTCGAAAAGCGGTCAACTAGAGTGCGAGTGTGAACTTGGATTTTACAAAACGTAGAATTAAAATGTTTCATTGATTGTCTGATTTGATGGACCATGGGTTCCTAGTATTGTAGATATACGTATATAGTATATCGAGTTGGGTGACGACCCATGTGTAACACACTAGGCGGGGCAGTCATGATCCCCTTCCCTAGGCTCCATGCCAATGGGAGAATGTACTATTGGTAGGGGAGTTCACCGGGATTAGCATGGTTTTGCAGTCGGTGTTGTGTTAAAGATTATTGTACGATACACCGGGATTAGCATGGTTTTGCAGTCGGTGCCGTACTTGTTGTGTTGTGCGATACACCGGGATTAGCATGGTTTTGCAGTCGGTGCCGTACTTGTTGTGTTGTGCGATACACCGGGATTAGCATGGTTTTGCAGTCGGTGCCGTACTTGTTGTGTTGTGCGATACACCGGGATTAGCATGGTTTTGCAGTCGGTGCCGTACTTGTTGTGTTGCGCGATACACCGGGATTAGCATGGAATTGCAGTCGGTGCCGCACTTTGTTTATTTTACGACATACCGGGAGTAGCAGCGTTTTGCAGTCGGTGTCGGGTTAAGCTATAAAAGAACTAATAAATGAACCGAGAGTGTTAGTAGGGGTCTCGGTAGAACTCACTGAGATTGTATCTCACTGTTTAAATGTTGTTGTTTTACAGAGACACAGGGACAGCGGAAATCCAAGAGGCACGAGTAGGTTGAGCTCGGACTGGTTGCTGATAGCCTAGCTTTATATTTAAGCTTATTTCCCTTTTGTTGTCTGTATACTAAAACATTATGTATTTAATGTATATCCTTCTTCCGCTTTCTTGTATGATACTGAATACTATAATTGCTGATGGAATATGGTCGGAGAACCATATTGTCTTGTTGTAAATAAGACTGTTTGAGTTATATTCAGCGAAAAATTTATAGTGATATTCAGTGTCTAAGCAGGAAATATATCTCTGATGTGTTACTAATGTGCACCTGGGTATTTTTGGTCAATATAAATATCGGGGTGTTACACTTGAGACATTATAAAGGTGTTATGCTTAATGGGTTTTGGTGACAGTCAACCATGAGAATAGGTTTGATTGTTAGTTCAAAACACGCTCTTGTACTCCGAAAGGAGACATTAGTTATATCCGCTGCCTTGTCTTTGAAATACAAAACTCTTATAATTTGTTGAATAGTCTAAAGAATTATTTTGGTTCCTCATTGTTGTGATGAAACTATAAACCTGAGATTGTTTTTATTTCTAAATTTTACATCTCCTAAAACCATTTCTCTTCAGTTAATCAACTTTGGAAAATTAAATTGGTAATCACTTAGGCTCTCCCTGTGGACCGATACTCTTTTATTACGCGATACGACTCGTGCACTTGCGAGCCTATCAAGTTTTTGGCGCCGTTGCCGGGGAAGCAGTGATATTAATTAAGTTTTTTGAAACCGGTTAGACTGAAGTTTTATTTTCTTTATTTTTACTTTTTCTTCTCTTGTCCCTCGAATGCGAAGAACTAGAAGTTTCGGTGAAACTGTTCAACAAATTCCCGAAATCGAAAGGTTCTTACATAGAAGGAGGAGAGAAATTCCCGATAACCAAATGGCGGCTAATGAAAATCGTGCTCTCAAAGAGTACGCAACACCTTCAACGGAACCATCGGTTGTCATTGTACATCCAAATGTGGAAGCAAATAATTTTGAACTCAAATCATCTCTGCTTTCAATGGTTCAACAAAACCAATTTTCTGGTTCTCCCACGGAGGACCCAAATCTTCATATTTCAATTTTTCTGGAATACTGTGGAACTCTCAAATTAAACGGGGTACCTCAAGATGCCATAAGACTAAAGCTCTTCCCTTTTTCATTAAGGGATAGAGCAAGAGCATGGCTACATTCTTTGCCTTCGGAATCCATTACCAGCTGGGGCCAATTAAAACAAGCCTTTCTTACTAGGTTCTTTCCCCCAAGTAAAACAACTCAAATGAGAAGTCAAATTACTCGATTTTCTCAAAACGACGGGGAATCTCTTTATGATGCTTGGGAACGTTTCAAAGAAATGTTAAGGCTATGCCCCCATCATGGACTAGAGAAATGACTCGTTGTTCACACTTTTTATAATGGATTACAATATGCAACAAGGATGACTGTTGATGCAGCTGCAGGTGGAGCTTTGATGAACAAAATTTTTACTGAAGCTTATGCACTCATTGAAGATATGGCTCAAAACCATTATCAATGGGCAAGTGAGCGAGCCATAACAGATAAACTAGCATCATCAAAAGAGCCAGGTAAGTATGAAATATCTGTTGTCGATCATCTTGCCTCAAAAGTGGACGCACTTTTTCAAAAATTTGAAAAATTAAATGTAAGTGCCGTTTCACAAACTTTTTCTCCTACTACTCCACCATGTGAATTATGTGGGGTTGTTGGCCATATTGGAGCTGAATGCCAGCTTGAGGCATCTAGTACTGGAAATGAGCATATTAACTATGCTCAAAAAGAAGATCCGTTTTCAAATACTTATAATTCTGGGTGGAGAAATCATCCAAATTTTTCTTATAAAAATCCTCCACCCAATCCAGCACCTAGACCACCTCCTGTCTTTCAAAATCAAAGCGTTTTTAACAACCCACAAAACAACCCGCAAAAGTCGAACTTGGAATTTTTGATGGAAAAATTTGTGTCATCTCAAACAAAACAAAATGAAGAATTCAAAAATCAAACTGGTTATTTGAATGACACACTTATCAAATTAGAATAAAAAATCGACTCTATTGCCGCTCATAGTGAGATGCTTGAAAATCAAATAACTCAAGTGGCAACACAGGTGGCTTCATCCTCTAAATCTTCGGGGGTATTTCCCGGACAGCCTGAACAAAATCTAAATGGCCAAATATATGCCGTCACCCTTAGAAGCGGAAAACAATTTGAGGAACCAAGAGCAAACCAAGGAAAAATTGTGAGTGAAAAACATAATTTACCATGTGAGCAAGAAGAGAAAGAAAAAGAGAAAGAACCAGAAAAAGAAAAAAAGAAAGAACCAAAAAAGAAAGAGAAGAACCAAACATCCCCCCACCACCATACGAAGCATCTCCTTTATCTTATTTTTCACCTTCCTTTGTGAAAATAACATTTGATCTGGGGGGAATTGAAAATAAGATCTTATTGCTTTTACAACTTCCATTTTACAAGCCATGGGATCCAGGAATATGTTTTCATTCTTCATGTGTCACTTGGTCTTTATGCTTCAAGCAATGGGACCCAGGAATAACTTTCCAAAGGGCAAAGGTCAAGCTAATGACCATAAACGAGCGCTGCGTGGGAGGCAACCCACTGGTTTACCTATGTTTTGTTTTCCTGGAAAAAGCAGAAAAGCTACAAAATGCCAATCAATGTGAGCTTTCTTACCCCTCTCATATATTCTATTCTGATTTACATTGAGGACAATGTTTGGTCCAAGCATGAGGGGGTATTTTATTGCTTTTCTTGGGTACGTCTTTATTGCTTTGCTAAGTTTTTATCTTTTTGTACTTTGAGTTGTATCTGCTCCCTCCATGGTGAAACTTTGTGAACCCTAAGCATGTTTTAGATAAGCCTTTTCTGGACAAAAATAATTTTTCAATTTTTCACTAGCAATCATCTAGGTGGACTGGTTGGAAACAACAAAATTGTATCATGGTTCGATTTCTACTTCTAGGGCTTTTTCACACACACACTATTGAGACTGTTTTCAGTTGTTAATACAATTAGAAGGACTGAAGAGAAACTAGTAACTTGGTTCTCTTGGTGACATTCGCTGGATGCGCGGTTACTGGAGAAAAACGTCTGAGTTGGGGTATCAAGCAAAGAAAATATATATATATATATATATATATATATATATATATATATATATGCAAAACAAATTCAAAATGCAAAAATTGGTGCATTTTAAATGTCAAAATGAATGGTTAGCATATAAAATCAAAAAGAAAAGAAAAATGCTTGAATACCCAACGTATAAAGACCCTCCTTTGAGACCCGGTCTTAGTAAATGGAGGACCCAAACTTAAGAATGCTGGGGAACCGGTTCTATGATGACATTGATATCCTCTCTAGAATATTGATACTTAAAAACTGTCTCCCAATTCCACAAGAAGCCCGGATAGTAGTTCTCAAACCAAAGTGTTAGAATTGCCCCACAGTTCACTTAAGGTTTCGATATGAAAATAAATTCCCTTCAGAACTGGCCTAAAGACTTACACTCTTTTTGCTTGAGGACAAGCAAAGGTTCAAGCATAGGGGAGTTTGATAAGTCTATTTTTAGAGTCTTTTTAATAGTTATTTTTCTTAAGTTTATTTGGTATTTTAATTATATTTTTGAGCTATTTTACTACAAATGTTTACTTTTTATTTCCAGGTGTTATTTTGAAGCAAAAGAGAAAATATGAGGAAAAATGAAGAAACAAAGAAAATATTTGAGGAGGAACAATTTTTAAGACCGCTTGGCACTCAACAGGGCGCCAAGCAGCAAAACTGGCGCAGCACAGGGCGCCAAGCAGCAAAAACTGGCGCAGAGCCTGCGCACGACCCTGGCACATAGGCGCACGACCCTGGTGCAAAACTGGCGCAGAGCAGCCAAAATTGACTGGCCAGGGCGCACGACCTTGGCACATAGGCGCACGACCCATGCTTGCCAGCAACGCAGAACAGCTGTTGCCAGCACAAGGCGCACGACCCAGGCTCCATAGGCGCACGACCCTGGTGCAAAACTGGCGCAGAGCAGCCAAAATTGACTGGCCAGGGCGCACGACCCAGGCACATGGGCGCACGACCCTGACGCCAGACAAGTCAATTTTGGCTGCACCCACTTGCTGATGGCTTTCCTTGCCACTTGATTTGCCACTTTTTTATGACCATTTTGCCCCTCCTCTCAAGTGCCTTAGACCTCATATTTTCCTATAAATAGAGGCTTGATCCTCACTTGTAAGGACACTTGAATTTTGTGAGAAATAAATCCATGACAAGGTTTCCTCTAAGATTCATGACTTCACTTTACTTTCTCGCTTTTTACTTTCTCGCTCTTTACTTTCGTGCTCTTTAATTTCTTGCTTTTTACTTTCTCGTTTTTTAATTTCTTGCTCCTTTACTTTCTCGCTTTTTACTTTCTCGCTCTTTACTTTCTTGCTTTTTAATTTCTTGCTCCTTTACTTTCTCGCTTTTTACTTTCTCGCTCTTTACTTTCTTGCTCTTTAATTTCTCGCTTTTTACTTTCTCGCTTTTTAATTTCTTGCTCCTTTACTTTCTCGCTTTTTACTTTCTCGCTCTTTACTTTCTCGCTTTTTACTTTCTCGCTCTTTACTTTCTTGCCCTTTAAATTCTTGCTCTTTTACTTTCTCGCTTTTTAAATTTCTTGCTCTTTTACTTTCTTGTCATTTACAATTCCGCTATTTATAATTTTGCAACTAACCGCTTTCTTTTATTTCTCGCTATTTAACTTTATGTTTTCTTCTTCTACTTCTTTCAAATCTTTTTCTATAAACAATATGAGTGAGTAGATACAAAGTCTTGGGTTGTTGGGAGTAATCCAATGATAGGTCCCTAATAATTCCCAAAGACTATTCTCCACTCCAAATCGTTTTATATTTCAATCTAATTTCATTGTCCTTCAAATCTTATTTTAAACATCAAACGAAGAACCGAAAGGTGAAGTATTCATGTTGGATCTATGAAATTAGACAAGGGAATCAACACATGAGAATAGTTTTGAAACTCTTGAGACATTATAAAGGGGTTATGCTTAATGGGTTTTGGTGACAATCAACCATGAGAATAGGTTTGATTGTTAGTTCAAAACACGCTCTTGTACTCCGAAAGGAGACATTAGTTATATTCGCTGCCTTGTCTTTGAAATACAAAACTCTTATAATTTGTTGAATAGTCTAAAGAATTATTTTGGTTCCTCATTGTTGTGATGAAACTATAAACCTGAGATTGTTTTTATTTCTAAATTTTACATCTCCTAAAACCATTTCTCTTCAGTTAATCAACTTTGGAAAATTAAATTGGTAATCACTTAGGCTCTCCTTGTGGACCGATACTCTTTTATTACGCGATACGACTCGTGCACTTGCGAGCCTATCAGAAATTTAGTAATACAAAATACTATAGTTAAAATCTCTTGCTTAATAGTGCTGTAATTTGGCTAGGCTGTATTCCAGGTTCCAGAGTAATATCTAACTACCCGTTCCTTTTGACTTCCTGGTAATATCTGTTTTAATATCCCCCCAAATCCTAGCTCTGAGGCGTCTGTCTCAACTATTAAGAAAGCTTGGGGATCTGGGATTCCTAAGCAAGGTAATTTTTTAACTATGTTTTTTAATGTCTTTATGCTCTCACTCATGGACTCGTCCCATGGAGGTGGGTTCTTTTTGAGTCTTTTGAAGAGAGGTACGCATATTGTTCTGAGGTTGGGGATGAAGTCGGCTACATAATTCGCACATCCTAGGAATCTTTGTAACTGGGTTTTATCCTTTAATTCATTTGGGAATTTCTCGCCATATTCTATAGCCCTGCTAATGGGGGTAATCATACCCTGGTAAATTGTAAAACCTAAGAACCTAACGTTTGCTTGGAACAGTTTCATCTTTCTTGCTGAGACTACTAGACCGCTATCTTTAATGATTTTGAAGAACTTATCAAGATGTTCAAAGTGTCGATTTATCGAATTAGAAAATACTAAAACATCATCTAAGTATACTATTGTGAATTTTTGATAATCATTAAATATATCATTCATAATGTGCTGGAACTCACTAGGGGCATTCTTAAGCCCATGGGGCATGACGTTCGATTCGTAGTGTCCAAAAGGAACTACAAAGGCCGTTTTATATTTGTCCTTCTCTTCTACCTGTATTTGGTAGTATCCAGACTTCATGTCAAACTTAGAAAAGATTGACGCGTTATGTAATCTGTTAATAAGGTCTTTCTTATTAGGCATAGGGTACCTAATCCATTGTAATATAGGTCTGTAATTTATTACTAGTCTTGGGGGTCCTCTTTCTAGTTCCGAGGAGTTATTTACATAAAAACCAGCACAGCTCCAAGGAGACTTGCTGACTCGGATCAAACCTCTTTCAAGATACTCCTGTATCTCCTTTTTAATTAAGATTCTCTTGATTCATCTGTATTGGCCTAGCCTTAGTGGGAATATCTTTTTCACTAAAGTTTGGCTCGTAGGGTAGTGATACGACACGTCGCTTTCTTTTCCAAAAAGCATTTGGGTGGTCTGCGCATATGTCTCTTTCAAACTTATCCTTTAAGTTTTTTATCTTATCTTGAACAGTCTTATCTTCTAATTGTTCTTCTGTTTTCCTGTAATGAATCTCTTTCTTAATCATACATATCTGTTTTCTTTTCTGGGTAATTTGATTAATATTGAAGGTGGAAACATCTTTAAGGGTGTTTAATTCTCTGGCTCTTGGTGGATCTATAAATTCAAAAGTGATTTCTTTTCCTAAGGCTTCTGTAATTATAGATGTATGGGAGACTTTGAAAGGGTATAATAATGCTATGAAGGGAGTCCCCAAAATAGCTTGATCGTGCAGGTTTTTGACTAACAAGAAGGGAGTACGATAACATACCCCTTGCTTGCAGATCTTGGCATCTGTGAGTTTATAAGATACACTTAACCTGTGGCTACCTGCTCCACTTAATCCCTCTAAAGTCTTTTCATAATATTTAGTGGGAACTAATCCTTCTTGGATGCAGTTTGAATCTGCCCCAACTCAAACCTTTGTTCTTTAATAACAATGGTAATAGGACAGTGCCATTTATGAACTATCATTTTATTGAGGACTGATATGTAAGTTTTGCTACTGGATTCAGTCTGTTCTTCTTGTTGGGTTGCTAGAATACTCCTTCCCTTTAACTCTAGGTACTTGACATCTAGCTCTAGATCTTTATGTTTTAATGCCTGTATTTCTTGCTTAATGAGAGTTATCTCACTCTGCAAGTCCTTAATGGTAACAGTTTTAGAGACTGTTGGTCTGAATCTATCCATAATTTCTTTAAATTCTATTTTGTGGACCAAATCTTTTTCAATTTCATCTTTTTCTATAATCCCTTTAACTTGTTTCATAAAGTCATTCTTCTGATCTGACTCTGGCATTTTTTCTAAAATTTTTATCAGAGTATCGGCTTGATCTGAAGTGATGACATTTATTGCCTTTGTACAGTTTTCACATGTACATAATTCAGGTCCTAAGCAGTGTTCGTTATCTGATTCTTTTTCAGATTTCGAGTTACTTAAAACTTCATTAACATAGTCCTCTTCCTCATAAGAGGATCCTTCCGAGGAATCAGAAGATTCGTTTATCATAATATCTTCTAAGACATTAATAAGATTCTTTTTTAGTTCTTCACTAATATCTAACTGAGAAATCTTATTTATCTTTTGCTTCACCCTACATGTCTTGGCATAATGTCCAAACCTGCCACACTTGTAGCATTTAATGTCTTGGTTGTTACCATACTCTTTTTTAATCTTAGCTTGTCCGGTAAACTTTCTAGGTAACTCTTTAGTTTCCTGAGTTTTACTATGGCCTCCGTGTTTGGGGTTTCTATGGTAGTGTTTAGGGTATCCTTTTCCTTTTGAGTAAGGTCCTTTTGAGTAATGTTTTAAACGTTTTTCTTTCTTGGTTTTGCTAGGAGCCTTTAGTGGTTCTACCCCAAACTGCTCCCAGAAAGAACCTAGTTCCTTTTTACTCTGTGATTCGTCACTCCTAATTTTATTTTGTATTTTAAAGTCCGTGCAGATACCTATACCAGTTTCTACAATATAATTGGATAGTTGGCCTAATGTTAGTGTACTATAGGGTATTTGGCCATTAAACTTATTTTTAATGTGTATCTTAACCTTTTCACTAAAAAGCTTTGGTAATCCGGCTAAGAATCTTTCTTTCCAGTAATCTGCGTTACCATCGGGTCGCATGTATAGTTTTGATAAGAACATGTCTTTGTACCATCTATAGTCCGACATGGTTGGACAATATAGGTGTGCTAATTGGTCTGCTGCTCTTTCTTGTAGTTGTAGTGGGTCTCCTATGAAGGTTTTTGTTATTGCGGAGAGAAGGGTATTTACTACGTCTTCTCCTGCTTCTAGTCCCGTATCGGGATCTCTCTTTTGGGCATTTATTATTACAGCCTTTTCTTCTTCAGTTAAGATGTTGTCCCACCAACCCTTTAACTGTCCAGTGAAGCCTGTTACTAATAGTAATGCAGCTTTTTTGTCGAAGTTACCTCCACTGGTTTTAAAGGCGGTAGCCGCCATTGTTACCTCTTGAATGGTATTTAATATATTCTGTTCGCTATGGCCATCTATGTTCCATTCAATAATGGCGCTTCCACTGTATGAACTAGAAGTCATACTTGTCCTTTCTTCAAATTGAAGATCTGGGTAACTAGGCCTAGGATAATAGTTTCTGGTCTTTCCTCTATACCCCATCTGACTTTTGCCTAATTTGTTAATTTCTAGTTCCTGGGATAAAACATTAACTTGGGGGAGCTTATCTCTAATGGTTAGCTTTTTTAGTTGGTCTACCAGGTTACTGGTTTTATACCCTAGACTGGCTTCTTTTAATTCTTTTTCAGGAACATTAATTAGCTTGTATATAGGTCATTTTGGATCTAATACAAAGTCCTTGTGGGAAGTTATCTCTCTTGAAGGACCTGGATCTATTTTACTGGGTTCTGATTGAGTTTTCAATTCTACCCTATCCAGTTGTTCTGCTATTGTACATAGAAGTTGATTTGAATGGTTTAATTGAGATTGTACTCTACCAATCTCTCTGTCCTCAGGTTTTTGGCTTCTGGGAGCCTTAAAAGGTGAGGCTTCAAAGGATAATTCTCCTTTTTCTAGCCTGATCGTCTCTAATGGTGGGTGTACTGCCTCTATAATGTTATTGTTTGCCGTTATCCATTTTCTATTAATTCTTGTATTTACCTTAAGGTGTTTTTCCTTAATAAATGGATTTATTACTTCCTGTTCTAGGCAGTATTCTTCGAACCATTCAAAGAAGTAAACATTAATTCTTATTCTCTTAATATACGCATAGAATACTTGTAGGAGATTCGTAACTTGTTCTTTAGTAAAAGTACTAAAGTACCAGTCTCTCTTCTCCTTGTTGTATTCCGCTTCAAAGTCTGTTCTAATCCAGACTTTGTCTATCTCAAACTCTTCTTCAAGGGTTATGGTGTTTAATACCTGCGACGTCGTGGGTGACATCGTAGGGGATTCAGAGCCCTGAGAGTGCTCGTATAATGTTCTGGGAATAGTAGGGTCAAAATTGACACCTGCTAAGTTAACATTAATAGTGGAGCCCGCATCTATGGATCTTCTAGATCCTAAACTGCTCCTGCTAGGCTCATCTATTCTCATAGAGTGGCTTCTAGCCATTCTTATCCTAATGGACCCGTCATCTTCTAAGATGAATTGCCTAGGTTTTCGTGACTCTATCTTAGGCATGTCTACTATTTCCTTTAATATCTACTCTTTTGGTAATTTGGCTATTATATCCTGGGTGGATAATTTCTTTGGAGTTGTAATATTTTACCTTTTTAGGTTAGCCTCAATTATAACAGTTTCGTTTTTGGGAGAGCTCCTGAGAGCTTTAAAGTTATAATTAATTGTTGATATCTTATATTTTATTCTATAACAGATATCTATGTTGGCTATGCCATCATCAAAGAGGTCATCTAAACATTGAATATTTATTACTAATGAGTTATTTGTTGAACTATTCCCTAAGTTCATTGAATAGTTAGGGTAACAGTTAAAGTAAACAGAGCCGTCACTTAGATTTGATTCTAAGATGGCTATTATTGATTCTGGGAATCTTTTAATCCTGCTATCTCTTAAGATTAGTAATAAAGGAGTGTTTAATCCTAGTTTGTGTAGAGGTTTTACTGATACCTGAATTAATCCTAAATGGATGTAATTGAAACCTTGTCTAATATGATCCTCTATCATTTCCTCATTTAATAGATTAATTGTCTCATGGTGTTGTACCACGGATCTAGACGCTTCTATTGTGTGACTAATAGCTTGAGTTTTAAACCTATCAAACGTACTTGTTTTATAAATTTCTTTATATTTAATATTTGGCATTTTCCAGCTCTGTAACTGGTTCTCAATTTCAGCTATTTCTAATTCCCTATTCTGGTAATTATCTTGATCACTTCTAGCTTCTAATTCGGCCAGGTTAATGTTATTAGATGAAGACCCTTGTATTAACTTACCCTTACCTTTACGGGATCCTATCTCGCTTAAGGTTCTGAGGAATGAAGTCATTATCTCTTTTCTTGACTAGGTTTAATTATTTTCCTTTCCTTTTACTACTATCGGGACCACTGAACTCCTGAAGGTTAACGGGAACACTACACACCCCTCCCGGGTTTTTAAAGGCTTACCAACGCTAACTGTTACAGCTGACCAACGTGTAATAGTAAAATTATTGAAAATAATTTGAAATATAGTCCGATGGAGGTGTATAGAAAGGTAATGGTTTAACTGGGTTATTGAAAGAAGAGGAAGCCTTCAAGGCATAGAAAGTAGAAGGGGAGACTAATTGGGATTGTAGTGGAGGCATTAGTGCTCTTGGTGTGCCAGCTGGTGCCCTAGGGTAAAAGGATGGTAATGCTTATGGTGTCAAAGCCTTGTAAGAGGCTCCGGGTGAATTAAATTATTAGTTCTTTACTTGCTATTTCAAATTATTTTCAATGAAAGAATTATCACTCTGGTTATTGATAATGTTTATGGAAGGAGAAGACATCCGAAGAGTTAGGAAAAGTGGAAAACTAGTTTTTTTTTTATAAACAAATGTTGGGTGGGGGAATGTTAGTTTCCAGGGTTTGAACCCATGACCTCCTTCTTGCAACTTTGCAACTCCTTCATGTCCCTTAGCTCGCCAACTGAGTAATTTTTTGTATGCATGATCATCAAGATAATATGAAACCATTCAACGGTTGGATCGGTAAAATTTCATGTCTATAGAAAGATATTAAGTGGAGTAACTCTACGATAATTACTCTTGGAGTAAGTTGATCCCCACTATATATATATATATATGGCTAAATATGGCTAAATAACACTTTTGGTCATTTATCTTTGCTCCAGATTTCACTTTGGTCCTTTATCTTTTTTTGGGTCCGTTTTGGTCCTTTATCTTTCATTTTCGTTTCATTTTGGTCCCTCACGTTATTATTTAATTCAATTAAAACATTAAAACAATTAATTAAATTAAAACAATTAAATAAATAAAACATAAACCCCCCACCATCCACCACCACCCACCACCGTCAACCACCACCCACCACCACCACCTCCCACCACCACCCACCATTCTGTAAAACCCAAATTCGTTGTATATATAAAGTAAAGAAAGAAAGAACTAAAGGAATTAAGAAAGAAAGGAAAGGGGAGAAACAGAGAGAGAGACCCGTGAGGGAAGAAAGAAAAGAAGAAAAATGGAAGAGAAAACGAAGAATGGGTTTGGGTGAAGAAGAGGGAAAATGAGCATCCAAGGCTCATCAAATCATCATCCATCCAACATGAAAGTTGATCACCATTTTATCCTCTTCAATTTGATACCAACATCATCTCCAACAATTCACTCTCTCATATTTTGCCATTTTCGAACCTTGAGCTTTCTTCTTCCTTCATGAACAAATCGTTTTCAGATTTGTTACATAAATTCAGTTTCGTTTCTCTCTCTCTCACCCAGCTACAAATTCTAACTATGGGTGGTGGTTGTTGGTGGCTCACGGTGAGGGGGAGGGGTTCACGGTGGGGGACCAAAATATTGTTTTAATTGTTTTAAAATAATTTTGTTTTAATTGTTTTAATTGTTTTAATGTTTTAATTGAATTAAATAATAACGTGAGGGACCAAAATGAAACGAAAATGAAACATAAAGGACCAAAACGGACAAAAAAAAAGATAAAGGACCAAAGTGAAACGAAAATGAAAGATAAAAGACCAAAACGGACCAAAAAAAAGATAAAGGACCAAAGTGAAATCTGGAGACAAGATAAAGGACTAAAAGTGCTATTTATATATATATATATATATATATATATATATATATATAGCAGTTTACAGCGGAAAGAATACTTTATTCATCTAATAGTGCCAGTTCATGAGAACCAGCTTACCACAACACAAGTTTAGCTATGAAAAAACATGTAAATAATTACCTGGATTGTCTTCAAAATAAAGAACAAGAGGAGAACTTCTATCTTCAAACTTCAGAGGTTATATTACAAAAGGAGTGTTTACAAAAGGAGAAGTATGTTACAAGAGAGAGAGAGAGAGAGAGAGAGGTAGCCGAAGCTCTCCCTAAGAAATGAAAATAAAATGCCTTATATAGGCAAACTAAGGCTTACTATTTAAGCCGGTAAAAGGGCTACTGTAGGTTCCGGTAGCCGGTTACAAAAGGCGACAAAAAATCATTAATTATGCCGGGTACGCTTTGGGCCCCATCGACACATAATTGAATGAAAAAAGACAAAAATCAAAAGATAAAAATACAAAAATTAAAAAGGTAAAAACGACAGCATAATTGCGTGTCTTCCACCAAATCTTGGCACGTGATTATTTTTAATTATGGCACTTATTCTTGTCCTTTTCCTTTCACATGCTTAGTCATGGATTGGATCATGGCATCCCAGAAATCTTCTGGATAGGGTTCGTCTTCTTGCTGAGATTCCCCAGCTAAGCAATCCATTTCGCTTTGTTCAATAGATCCCTGTGAGGATGTTGACATTTCTTTGACTTGAAACGTGCTGAAGAATTGTGTCTTCATGTGATCAAGAGTTCTAACCATAATTTCTTCCTCAGATTCTTGAGGGTACTTTTTCTGGAAGTAATGTTTTAAATTTGTCATAGACAAATTTTGGAGATTAACATTATTTAAACCATTTTCTTTATCTTTATTGATCTTAGACAAGACCTGAGATATTAATTTTTTGAGGTCTTCAGGATCCATTCTAATCCACCATTTATAGAAGAAATTTCTTCTAAGTACAGGAATATTATTTTGGTCTTTTCCGATGGTCATAGACCACCTCCATATCCATGGGATTTGAAATTTGATAAAGAAAAGGCATGGACATTGTCCTATAATAAGCTTATTTGAAGCTATTTTTGTTATAAGAGGACTATTATCACACCATGAGTTGTATAATTCCAATAATTCTTTTGGAAGAATTTCCAAAGATGGCCCAAATTTTTGCCACCAATTGTAAAACCAATTTGGTATCGGTTTATTAACCACTTCTGGGTTAATACTAAAGAACCATGAATGTTTATTTTTTGGGTTCTGGTAGTAAAAAGCTTTAGAAAAAGCCTGGATATAATCCCAATAATTAAAATATGCATAAGAATTTTCAGCAATTTTTATTGCTTTTTCCCCATTTGGGTTTAATCCCCATTCTCTTGGAAGAAGGATTTTGTTAATGTGACATTTGCTAAAGTTTATAAAACTTTGAGGATTGTTATTTTGATGGTGATGAGTAATGGTTACTGATTCAGTAACTAATAATAAAATTTCTAAGTGTGGTCTTGATTTACCATATAATCCTGGGTATCCTCTGGATTCGAGGTACCTGGTCTTTATTGACCAAGGATCTTTTGTAATACTGAGGTCTTCATCATCAATATACATGATGTCCTCAGTTATTGGATTCTCAAAATATTCTTGAGTTTGCTCTTGAGGAGAGTCATTAACAATAGCCTCTGCATAAGAGCTTTGTTTTGTTCCAGAAGAAGAAGGAATATCTTCTTTCTTCGGAGGAGCAGGCAATTGCTGCATAGTTCTTCCCCTATTAGGGTATACTGTTGTCCAATCTCCTAGAAGAGGGACACTTGGTTCTTGTTGGTAGGGTAGCATATTGCTACTCCTTCCTCTGCCACGGCCACCTGGACCACGTCCTCTTCCCCTATGTGGGGTCGTCATTTTCCTGCAGAAATTCTCGTGTTAAGAAATCAGCTAGTGAATTATTTTCACCTTTAATGTATTCAATATCAAAATCAAAAACTGATAGTTGAGCTTGCCAATTTGCAAAAATTTGTTTAGAAACTAGATTTTTCACATCTTTTTCAATAATTTGTTTTACAGAACTACAATCAATTCTTAACAAAAATTTTTGATTTAATAAGTCATCTTGAAATTTAGAAATGCATTTGATAATTGAAAGCATTTCTTTTTTGACTGTAGAATATTTCAATTGGGTCGGATTCCATTTACCCGAAGTAAACCTAACTAATTCTTCTTTAGAAGTACTTGGGTCAACTTGTTTGAGGACCCCTCCATAACCTATATTAGAGGCGTCTGTTTCAACAATTTTAAAAAACTTTGGGTTTGCCAAGTTTAGACAAGGAAGGGTTTTAACCCTGTATTTAATATATTGGATTGCCTTGGTATGGGCTTCAGTCCATGGGCCAGCATTTTTTCTAAGCCTATTATACAATAAGGCTGTATCTTGGGCTAGATTTTTATAATAGTCTGAAATATAATTCAGGCTTCCTAAAAATCTTTGTAATTGCTTCTTTTCCAAAATTTCATCAGGAAATTTAGAAGCGAATTCTATACTTCTGCTAATAGGGATAATTTTCCCTTGGTCAATTTCATGACCTAAGAATCTAATCTTCGTTTGAAAAAGCTTCATCTTTGAAGCAGACAAAACTAAACCATTATTTTTCACAATATTCTTAAAATTCTTAAGATGTTTAAAATGTTGACTAATAGTCTTAGAAAATACTAAAACATCATCTATATATACTATCATGTAATCCGTATAAGGATTAAATATGTCATTCATAATATTTTGGAATTCAGAGGGGGCATTTTTAAGCCCAAAAGGCATTACATTCCACTCATAGTGACCAAATGGAACTGTAAATGCTGTTTTATACTTGTCAGATTCATTAATCTGAATTTGCCAGTATCCTGACTTCATATCAAATTTTGAGAAAACTAAGGCTTCATTAAGCCTATCCAATAAATCTTTTTTATTAGGTATTGGATACCTAATCCATTTCAAAACTTTATTTAATGGTTTATAATTTATAACCAATCTGGGAATTCCACGTTCTTGTTCTGCGTGTTTATTCACATAGAAAGCTGTACAACTCCAAGAAGATTTGGAGGGTCTAATTAATTTTTTATCTAAAAGAGAATTTATCTCTTTTTTACATAAATCAAGATATTCTTGATTCATTTGTGCGGGTCTTGCTTTTGTAGGAATTTGACTTTCATTGAAGCCGTCTATGTATGGTAGAGATACCATATGTTTTTTCCTATTCCAGAAAGCATTCGGTATCTCACTACATACTTCATTTATGAATTGTTGTTCTAGACTCTTTATTTGAGTCTTTATGTCAGCTTTATTAAGCTGTTCATTTATATTAGCTAAATTAATTTCTTCTTTTAAGAAACATATTTGTTTCTCTTTACTTAAAAGAAGTTCTTTTATCTCATTTATCATTCTAGTATGAGGATCAGAAATAAATTCAAAAATAATTCTTTTATTTTCCAACATAGTTGTAATTCCTTTTTGGTCAATATTAATTATAGGCATAATGTTATGCAAAAAAGGTGTACCCAATATTGTAACATCCCCTATTTTTGCTATTTAATTATATTAGCATAATATTAATTATTAGTGAAATATTTAATTGATTGAAATTATTTAAATTAAAAATGACTTGTTTGATTTGTTAAGTATGGAATTGTGTGTGATTGATAATTTAATTAAGTTAAGTTAGGATGATTAGGAGTGAAAGGAGTTATATGGAATAGGATTAGTAAGTGAGGGGTGAATTAGTCATTGTACCTTATCCCTTTTAAAACCACCCCCAGCTGAACCATGTGCAAAACACCTCATTCCAAAGAAAAAGAAAACATCAAGCTGTAGGAGAAAAAGAGAGGGAGAGGGCGTGGGTTGTGAGGGAGGAAGAGAGGAGGAGCTTCTCAAAAATCCATTGCATGTTCAATCCAAGAGCACAACCATGATCAGCTCACCTTCCTCTTCCCATTGAACACCAACTCGAAATCATCCCCCTCCTCCTCCATAAATCACCATAGAAGGCATACCCAAGCTTCACCCAGCCATGCAAATTCGAGTTTGAGGGAGAAGAAGGGTTCAACAGAAAATTCTGGGCAAAACCCGTTTTACCTACCTTCAGTGTTTCGTTCGTATCTCCATGTACTGACCTCCGATCATCGTGCTTCTTGTTCCTTTGGAAACTAGACACAAAGCTCTTCATTTTGGGCACAAGAACCGCATGATTTCATTGAGAAATGAGAGAGATATCATGCTCACAACTTTCGGATTAAGAATCAGCCACTGTTCCGAAGCAGTCCTCTTGTTTTGTTGATATCTCCCAATCTACTGGTTGCATGCAAGTGAATCTTTCTCCATCAGAAAGTAGAGAAAATTCCCTTCACCGTAGACCCTCGTTTTGCTAAGTTTGGTTGAGATTTGAGTGAGTTACGCTCGTTACAAAGTGGCGGTTTGTTGCTGGAAGTAGCTGAAGCGGATCCGTGAGATCGCCGTTCGTCCGGGTTCGAGAAGTTTCGGCGTGGGTGATTGTCATCTCCAAAAAGGTGAGTTCTATAACTCACTAGGGAAACCATGAATTTGTGTATGCATGTGTGTCCTGGTTCAGGTCTCGCGTTTTATAAAATTCGAGTCGATAATGTTTGTGAAAATCTCGCGTGTGAGTTGTCAAGTCATGAGATCCTTGGAATTGAAATTGCTAAATTGCATGAGTGTGATTGTTGAATGAATATTATTGATTGTACTGAATGTACTGGTTTCCATGTCTGTATTGATGTGTTATCAAGTTTGAATGTGAATCGGAATGGACATGGGAACGATCGGAATAGAAAAGAAAACGCGAAAACAGTTTTTCTGAAATACAGAGAGTCACGCACGGATCGTGTGTATGGGCGCACGGGTCGTGCGTGAGACTCTGAAGCTCATGGTGCCGTTTTTGAAAACGCGCACGGGTCGTGCGCCATAGCGCACGGACCGTGCGTATCCTTCTGATGCGATATTTTAAAATACGTTCTAAGCTATTCCGATTGGTCCCAAGTCCCTTCTAATCCACTCCTCAAGGTTTCCCAACGATGGAAACGCATTAGTATTATGAATTCAGTTATGATTGAGTTGAGTTCATGTGATGTATTAGAAGTTTCATGCTATGATTGTGATTGAGATATAAGTTATACCGTGGATGTTTTTCAATGTGACTGATGTATTGTGCTGGATTGACTGGTTTAGTAAGATTGATAAGTTAAGTTAGCAAACCTTAGTAATCCATGAGAGATCACTTAACAATTAGACTTAGTTAGTAATTAGATCACCTTAGTAATAAGTTTATGTTCAGTTCAGTTCATTGTTCAGTTAAGTCATTGTTATGTTTAAGTTCATTGTTGAGTTCAGTTCAGGTATATCATCATATATACCTTTTAGTCGGGGTGACGACCCTATTCAGTTTAGTGTGCTAGGGGAGAGGCAGTCATGAGCCTTATGAACCTAGGCCCCATTAGGGACCCAGCCGATTAGTGGGGACGGGTTCACCGGAAGCTTATTATGCCAAGTGACCGGTGACACGCTATAACTTTAGTTAGTGTTGTTTCTTGTAACCGGCTTGAGGGTTATGAGGACAACGTTTAGTTCAGTTTATGAGTTGCGTCTTGTAACCGGCTTAAGGGTTATAAGGACAACTTCAGTTAGTTAGCCACATAGTCAATTTTGAGGACTATGAGTCGGAATCAGAATAATGAATCAAGCATAATTGAACCGAGAGGATTAGTAAGGGGTCGCGATAGAACTCACTGAGACAAGTTGTCTCACCCAATCCATTGTTGTTGTTTTTCAGTTAAGCAGGGAAAGTTGAAGACCGTGAGGCACGGCTATGGAGACGCTTGAGGAGCTGCCGCTATCTTTATTTCCTTATGTCTTGTTATTCAGTTTCATTTGTATTTCGGTATTGTTATTCAGTTTCTTAGATGTACGATGGTACGACTTATGTTTTTAAGTTGTAAATCGCTTCCGCAGACTTTCGGTTTTGAGTACTGAACACTAGTTGAGGGTGTAAGGACCGCTTTATGTATTTTATGTTCAGTTATGTAAGCGAACTTGATGGGTTTTTAGCATCGAGTACTAGTATGTGTTCAGTATTTAAAAAGGAAGTTACTCTGATGTATGCCAGTAGTGCGCTTCGGTAATTTCTACAAGTTAGAAATTAACGGGGTGTTACAATTGGTATCAGAGCAGTTCGACCCAGTCGGACTTAGAATCATGAGTCTCTTAAGTCCTCTAAGTGTGATTCCTCTTAGTATGCTATTAGACGTTTAGCCTGATCAACTAAACACTTTGTGCATATTTCGCAGAATCATGGCTGGTGGAAGTAGGAGAAGCGTCCCTGTCAATCCTCAATCTGAATGGATGCAGAACGTGATCGTGAATCAACAACGGATGATGCAGGACATGATGTGGATGCATCACGAACTGATGAGTCAGCAGCAGCGAGCGTATGTTGCAGAAACAAATCTCAACGGATCGAATGAGGGGAGGAAAGCGGATAGGAAAGGAAAGAAGAAGGGATTGGAATTACCAACCCCAAGTGATGAACCGAGGAATACCTCCATCAAAGGAAAGCAAGTTGTGGTAGCTGAAGTTCCGAGGTCCGTTAAGTGTTCGGCGGGTGAAAGGCCCCGCAGCGGAAGGTGTCGATTGAGATCAACCACGTGTTTTTATTGCAAGGAAGAAGGGCATTATGCTAACAAGTGCCCAGTAAAGAAGAGGAAGGCGACTAAATGGTCCACTCCGGAGGAAGAACCAAGAGGTGCCTCCAGCAAGGGTAAGCAAGTGCAGGCATCGGAATTATTAAAGCCCGCCAACTGTGGCAAATGCGGAAGGCCCCATGGAGGAGAATGTCGTCTGGGAACGACGGTATGTTATTATTGCCAAGACGAAGGGCATTACGCTCACGAGTGTCCGGCGAAGAAGAGGAACCGAGAATGCAATGCTGACGCTGCAAGCGGAAATGGTCTTTGTGTTGGACGCTCCGAAAGGCAAGGCCGTTGATGAATTCGGCGAAAGGTATATTGTGCGCTAATTGTCTTGATTGGTCCAATTTTGAGGACAAAATTTTTAAAAGTTGGGGTGAATGTAACATCCCCTATTTTTGCTATTTAATTATATTAGCATAATATTAATTATTAGTGAAATATTTAATTGATTGAAATTATTTAAATTAAAAATGACTTGTTTGATTTGTTAAGTATGGAATTGTGTGTGATTGATAATTTAATTAAGTTAAGTTAGGATGATTAGGAGTGAAAGGAGTTATATGGAATAGGATTAGTAAGTGAGGGGTGAATTAGTCATTGTACCTTATCCCTTTTAAAACCACCCCCAGCTGAACCATGTGCAAAACACCTCATTCCAAAGAAAAAGAAAACATCAAGCTGTAGGAGAAAAAGAGAGGGAGAGGGCGTGGGTTGTGAGGGAGGAAGAGAGGAGGAGCTTCTCAAAAATCCATTGCATGTTCGATCCAAGAGCACAACCATGATCAGCTCACCTTCCTCTTCCCATTGAACACCAACTCGAAATCATCCCCCTCCTCCTCCATAAATCACCATAGAAGGCATACCCAAGCTTCACCCAGCCATGCAAATTCGAGTTTGAGGGAGAAGAAGGGTTCAACAGAAAATTCTGGGCAAAACCCGTTTTACCTACCTTCAGTGTTTCGTTCGTATCTCCATGTACTGACCTCCGATCATCGTGCTTCTTGTTCCTTTGGAAACTAGACACAAAGCTCTTCATTTTGGGCACAAGAACCGCATGATTTCATTGAGAAATGAGAGAGATATCATGCTCACAACTTTCGGATTAAGAATCAGCCACTGTTCCGAAGCAGTCCTCTTGTTTTGTTGATATCTCCCAATCTACTGGTTGCATGCAAGTGAATCTTTCTCCATCAGAAAGTAGAGAAAATTCCCTTCACCGTAGACCCTCGTTTTGCTAAGTTTGGTTGAGATTTGAGTGAGTTACGCTCGTTACAAAGTGGCGGTTTGTTGCTGGAAGTAGCTGAAGCGGATCCGTGAGATCGCCGTTCGTCCGGGTTCGAGAAGTTTCGGCGTGGGTGATTGTCATCTCCAAAAAGGTGAGTTCTATAACTCACTAGGGAAACCATGAATTTGTGTATGCATGTGTGTCCTGGTTCAGGTCTCGCGTTTTATAAAATTCGAGTCGATAATGTTTGTGAAAATCTCGCGTGTGAGTTGTCAAGTCATGAGATCCTTGGAATTGAAATTGCTAAATTGCATGAGTGTGATTGTTGAATGAATATTATTGATTGTACTGAATGTACTGGTTTCCATGTCTGTATTGATGTGTTATCAAGTTTGAATGTGAATCGGAATGGACATGGGAACGATCGGAATAGAAAAGAAAACGCGAAAACAGTTTTTCTGAAATACAGAGAGTCACGCACGGATCGTGTGTATGGGCGCACGGGTCGTGCGTGAGACTCTGAAGCTCATGGTGCCGTTTTTGAAAACGCGCACGGGTCGTGCGCCATAGCGCACGGACCGTGCGTATCCTTCTGATGCGATATTTTAAAATACGTTCTAAGCTATTCCGATTGGTCCCAAGTCCCTTCTAATCCACTCCTCAAGGTTTCCCAACGATGGAAACGCATTAGTATTATGAATTCAGTTATGATTGAGTTGAGTTCATGTGATGTATTAGAAGTTTCATGCTATGATTGTGATTGAGATATAAGTTATACCGTGGATGTTTTTCAATGTGACTGATGTATTGTGCTGGATTGACTGGTTTAGTAAGATTGATAAGTTAAGTTAGCAAACCTTAGTAATCCATGAGAGATCACTTAACAATTAGACTTAGTTAGTAATTAGATCACCTTAGTAATAAGTTTATGTTCAGTTCAGTTCATTGTTCAGTTAAGTCATTGTTATGTTTAAGTTCATTGTTGAGTTCAGTTCAGGTATATCATCATATATACCTTTTAGTCGGGGTGACGACCCTATTCAGTTTAGTGTGCTAGGGGAGAGGCAGTCATGAGCCTTATGAACCTAGGCCCCATTAGGGACCCAGCCGATTAGTGGGGACGGGTTCACCGGAAGCTTATTATGCCAAGTGACCGGTGACACGCTATAACTTTAGTTAGTGTTGTTTCTTGTAACCGGCTTGAGGGTTATGAGGACAACGTTTAGTTCAGTTTATGAGTTGCGTCTTGTAACCGGCTTAAGGGTTATAAGGACAACTTCAGTTAGTTAGCCACATAGTCAATTTTGAGGACTATGAGTCGGAATCAGAATAATGAATCAAGCATAATTGAACCGAGAGGATTAGTAAGGGGTCGCGATAGAACTCACTGAGACAAGTTGTCTCACCCAATCCATTGTTGTTGTTTTTCAGTTAAGCAGGGAAAGTTGAAGACCGTGAGGCACGGCTATGGAGACGCTTGAGGAGCTGCCGCTATCTTTATTTCCTTATGTCTTGTTATTCAGTTTCATTTGTATTTCGGTATTGTTATTCAGTTTCTTAGATGTACGATGGTACGACTTATGTTTTTAAGTTGTAAATCGCTTCCGCAGACTTTCGGTTTTGAGTACTGAACACTAGTTGAGGGTGTAAGGACCGCTTTATGTATTTTATGTTCAGTTATGTAAGCGAACTTGATGGGTTTTTAGCATCGAGTACTAGTATGTGTTCAGTATTTAAAAAGGAAGTTACTCTGATGTATGCCAGTAGTGCGCTTCGGTAATTTCTACAAGTTAGAAATTAACGGGGTGTTACAAATATAATACGATGGGTTAAATTTTTAACTAAAAGAAATGAAGTAGGTATACAAATACCTTGTTTGCAAATATGTGCATTTGGTAATTTAAAATTAACTTTTAGCCTATCACCACCTGCTTGGGTAAGTGATTGCGTAGTTTTTGAAAAATACTTTGTAGGGATAATTCCCTCTTGAATGCAATTTAAATCTGCTCCACTATCAACTAGAGCAATTTCATTTTTCAAAATAAAATTTCTATTGATAATAATATCAATCTTCACAAACCATTTTTGAGAAGTTATTCTATTCAAAATAGAAAGATAATTACTTGAAGAAGATTCTGTTTTACTAGGGTTTTCTAAAACAGAAATTCTTTGAGACAAATTAGTATTGCCTTTTTTTATTTGAGAAATTTCATTTTTTAAAATATTGATTTCTCCTTTTAAATCATTCATAGAAATTGGTCTTTCTTTGCTACTGGATTCTTTGAATCTAGATAAGACCTCACTTATTTGATAAGGTGCCTCTATGATTAGAGGAGTTTCCTTTTTTGAATATTCTTTCACAAGAATTTCTATCATTTTTCTTCTCATCGTTCCATCTTTTATGGAATCTAAAGCCTTTAAGGCTTCATCTTGTTCTTCAGTGAGAACATTTAGACTATTTATATCTACGATGGATTTCCAGTAATTTACTTTATTGCATTGGCAATCATTGTTGCCTGGAGATGATGATTCAGAAGAATCTTGGATAATATCTATATCTTCATTTGAAGATTCTTTATCTGAACTATAATTATAGTCAGAGTTGATTAATAAGATTAATTGTGATCTTAATTGATCATCCTGGATTCCCTTGAGGGCTTTTTTATGGGATAAAATATCCTTTTTCTGGGCATCAGTGAGATAATGATCCCACCAACCTCTTAACTGTCCAATAAAGCCAGTGGCTATGAACGTTGCAATGGAACTATCATTATTTCCATGTTGTTTACAAACAGTGGAGTACATAATCATTTTATGTACCGTATCAATAAATTGCTTATCATTTAAGCCATCTATGGTATTACTAATACCCTGATTAGCAAACATTGTTGCTAACTTATTTATTTTCTTACCGGAATTTTCTAAAATAAAATTCTTATTAATAACCAAAGTTATTTTCACAAACCATTTTTGTGAAGTTAACGAATAATTTTCACTAGTAATATTATTGCTAGAAGGAATAGTAGAAATAACAGGGGTTTTTTCCCGATTACCAGGAATCTCTAGGGAAGACATACTGATATTATTTTTCTTGGTCTGAACCATTTCAGACTTTAAGAGATTTATTTCTCTTGTCAAAACGTTAATAGAAACATGAGTTCCTTTAATGTTTGATTTTCTAAATTTAAAAAGAATCTCACTTACCTGGTATTCTTTTTTGGGGCTTTTCTTGATTAACTCAAAAATTTTTTGAGGTTCTCTTTTATTAAGAGCTTTTAATCCATCTATATTAATGGATTTCCAACGATTCCAATTACTGTCTTGGCAGCTATTTAGATTACTGTTTTGACAGCTATTGTTGTCAATATTAAAACTATTGTTTTGACAGCTATTGTTGTCAATATTAAAATTTGGAGAAGTATCACTATCGATACATTCTATGTTATTTGAAGAGTCCTGTCCTGATCTAGAAGCAATAGGTAGAACCTTTTTTAATTGAGTCCTTGATTGTCCATTCTTCAAGGCGTTCAGGGCTATATTAGTCCAGCATTGGTTGTCATAGTGTTCCGTCTTGTCATAATTGTGGCAAGTAATGTCCAGCTTATGGGCTCTCCGCTTTCCTTTATTTTGGAAAGTGTCTTGCTTGGGCTTATTTTTATAAAAATTTGTTTTAAATTTTTTCTTATAAGGATATTTATAAATCTCCTTGTTTCTATTAACCCTTTTATAAGTTCTATTATTAAAGCTCTTTTGCTTTTTATTTTTTAATCCAGGTGGTCTATCCATATTAGAAATAAATTGATTATAAAAATCATCTGTATCATTTGTATAAATAAATTGATTATAAAGATCATTTGTTTCTTCCCTTAGCTTAAGACCCTTTTCGGGTAAGGAAGGTTGAACTTCAGCAACCATTGGTACTTTGGGTTTGTTCATATTATCCTGAATTAATTTTTGTTGAAAAATTTGGTTTTCAAACATTTCTTTTAAAGATAATAAGTCCTCTTTAAGAGAGATTATTTGCTCTTCTAAACTATCCAAAAACACTTTGGTGTAATTCTGGGTTTTCATTAAAGAACTTAATTCCTTAAGAGTAATAATTTTACTTTCTATTCCTTTGAGGAAAATAAGAGAATTGGCTTCTGTATCCTTTTGTTCTAAGGTAGTTTCCCAACTATTTGGCTGAAGGATTAGAACTTCATTTTTAATTTTATTAATAAAATGATTAGCAAACCATCTAACAAAGGGAATATAATCCTGAGTTATGGTCAATTCTTCATAAAAGTCATCTTTGAACTTACTTAGTTCCCAAGATGAGAATTTCTTGAAATACCATTGCCTAAATTCGGCATATCTATCTAGTTGGAATTCTCCATTAATGAGTTCCCTCATCTTACTCCCAGGGGAGTAATCTATTTTAAAGTTCATAAAGAAAACTTATTTCTGGTTGTGTAGGCGATTCCCTACCTTTTCTAATGAATTTCATTTTTTCACTAGTGGTAATATTTTTTATAGTTTCTGACTCATCAACTTGTTGGGATGTAGAGGCCCTAGTATGGTTTTCTGATAAAAACACACGAGTCTCGTTATTATTACGAAGCTCATCTAACTCCCTCCTAATGGCTGAATTAATAGGTTGGGAACAAACTCTAGTTCCCAGAATAGCAGAATATTTTGCTAAATCATTACAAACACCGTTATAGTAATTATATCGTTCAGAATCACGAGGCCAATTGTCTCGCTTGGCTGCGAACTCAGAGAGTCGCAATTCTATTTTAAATATTTCTTTGCTAAGCATACGATGCCTAGCTTCTAACCATTCTTCCCTAGATACGGGATGATCATTTTCTTCCATAGGAAAATGTATGAGCTAAAAGTGTGTTGTGGATCAGCTAGTTCAAGTTACTGAACTAATAGATGAATATAATAAACTTAACATCAAATAAAATAGATATCTGTTGATACTTCTTTATGTCATCTTTGTAAATGGAAAACCATTTGACATATCAACCCGAAGGGATAGAAGGGAAAATCCCTAAACCAAAGATATAACTTTGTTTTCCAACAAAAACTTTCAAGTCTAAATAAACGGTCTAATTCAAACTCTCCCTCTTTGGAGAAAAATGGACCATAGACGAAAGCACTGGAAAACATAGTTAGTCTTTACGCAAAAGACCCAAAAGAAGTATGAGCAATTTAAAACTCTTAGTGTAAATATAAGCTTCCCCCTTCAAGGCTACTGCTCCCAATATCAACACCTTTGTTGAATCATCGGGGACGGTTCACCTTAGAAGTTTTAATAGGGGATATCTGAGTACTCTTCAAATGAAGAAATAACTCACCCTTATACTTACATCCTCAAGTTTAAAATGGCTCTGATACCAGTTTACAGCGGAAAGAATACTTTATTCATCTAATAGTGCCAGTTCATGAGAGAACCAGCTTACCACAACACAAGTTTAGCTATGAAAAAACATGTAAATAATTACCTGGATTGTCTTCAAAATAAAGAACAAGAGGAGAACTTCTATCTTCAAACTTCAGAGGTTATATTACAAAAGGAGTGTTTACAAAAGGAGAAGTATGTTACAAGAGAGAGAGAGAGAGAGAGAGGTAGCCGAAGCTCTGCCTAAGAAATGAAAATAAAATGCCTTATATAGGCAAACTAAGGCTTACTATTTAAGCCGGTAAAAGGGCTACTGTAGGTAGGGGTGTTCGTGGGTCGGTTTGGATCGGATTTGACCAAATCCGTTGCCCGAACCAATGATAATTATTCGGTTTGGGTTGGTTCGGATTTTACATTTTTTCCTCCAAAATCCGAACCAAACCGAACCGATATTGGACGGGTTGGTTTGGATTGGGCTCACGGGTCATTCACTAAAATATTAATTTTCTAAAATATAAAAAACAAAACTTTTTTATGATATTCCAACACTTTAAATTTTAAAAAGCTAAAAAAATTGAAAATCACACGAAATCAAACTCAAATCCACTAATAGTCTTCCCATTCATAGTATTAAAATTTTACAACTTAATCATAAATTATTAAGGTAAAAATTCTAAGCAAATAAAATCGTGTGCATCTAAAATTACAAAATTGTTATGACGTAATATGGGTTGGTTCGGGTTCGCGGATTTGATTTTTAAAATCCGTTGCCCGATCCAAACAACTACGGGTTGGTTTGGATTTGTTCGATTTTGACCCGAACACGAAAAATATCCGAACCAAACATATCGGTTTGGATTGGATCGTGGTTTGGTTTGGATTTACCCGAACCACTGAACACCCCTAACTGTAGGTTCCGGTAGCCGGTTACAAAAGGCGACAAAAAATCATTAATTATGCCGGGTACGCTTTGGGCCCCATCGACACATAATTGAATGAAAAAAGACAAAAATCAAAAGATAAAAATACAAAAATTAAAAAGGTAAAAACGACAGCATAATTGCGTGTCTTCCACCAAATCTTGGCACGTGATTATTTTTAATTATGGCACTTATTCTTGTCCTTTTCCTTTCACATGCTTAGTCATGGATTGGATCATGGCATCCCAGAAATCTTCTGGATAGGGTTCGTCTTCTTGCTGAGATTCCCCAGCTAAGCAATCCATTTCGCTTTGTTCAATAGATCCCTGTGAGGATGTTGACATTTCTTTGACTTGAAACGTGCTGAAGAATTGTGTCTTCATGTGATCAAGAGTTCTAACCATAATTTCTTCCTCAGATTCTTGAGGGTACTTTTTCTGGAAGTAATGTTTTAAATTTGTCATAGACAAATTTTGGAGATTAACATTATTTAAACCATTTTCTTTATCTTCATTGATCTTAGACAAGACCTGAGATATTAATTTTTTGAGGTCTTCAGGATCCATTCTAATCCACCATTTATAGAAGAAATTTCTTCTAAGTACAGGAATATTATTTTGGTCTTTTCCGATGGTCATAGACCACCTCCATATCCATGGGATTTGAAATTTGATAAAGAAAAGGCATGGACATTGTCCTATAATAAGCTTATTTGAAGCTATTTTTGTTATAAGAGGACTATTATCACACCATGAGTTGTATAATTCCAATAATTCTTTTGGAAGAATTTCCAAAGATGGCCCAAATTTTTGCCACCAATTGTAAAACCAATTTGGTATCGGTTTATTAACCACTTCTGGGTTAATACTAAAGAACCATGAATGTTTATTTTTTGGGTTCTGGTAGTAAAAAGCTTTAGAAAAAGCCTGGATATAATCCCAATAATTAAAATATGCATAAGAATTTTCAGCAATTTTTATTGCTTTTTCCCCATTTGGGTTTAATCCCCATTCTCTTGGAAGAAGGATTTTGTTAATGTGACATTTGCTAAAGTTTATAAAACTTTGAGGATTGTTATTTTGATGGTGATGAGTAATGGTTACTGATTCAGTAACTAATAATAAAATTTCTAAGTGTGGTCTTGATTTACCATATAATCCTGGGTATCCTCTGGATTCGAGGTACCTGGTCTTTATTGACCAAGGATCTTTTGTAATACTGAGGTCTTCATCATCAATATACATGATGTCCTCAGTTATTGGATTCTCAAAATATTCTTGAGTTTGCTCTTGAGGAGAGTCATTAACAATAGCCTCTGCATAAGAGCTTTGTTTTGTTCCAGAAGAAGAAGGAATATCTTCTTTCTTCGGAGGAGCAGGCAATTGCTGCATAGTTCTTCCCCTATTAGGGTATACTGTTGTCCAATCTCCTAGAAGAGGGACACTTGGTTCTTGTTGGTAGGGTAGCATATTGCTACTCCTTCCTCTGCCACGGCCACCTGGACCACGTCCTCTTCCCCTATGTGGGGTCGTCATTTTCCTGCAGAAATTCTCGTGTTAAGAAATCAGCTAGTGAATTATTTTCACCTTTAATGTATTCAATATCAAAATCAAAAACTGATAGTTGAGCTTGCCAATTTGCAAAAATTTGTTTAGAAACTAGATTTTTCACATCTTTTTCAATAATTTGTTTTACAGAACTACAATCAATTCTTAACAAAAATTTTTGATTTAATAAGTCATCTTGAAATTTAGAAATGCATTTGATAATTGAAAGCATTTCTTTTTTGACTGTAGAATATTTCAATTGGGTCGGATTCCATTTACCCGAAGTAAACCTAACTAATTCTTCTTTAGAAGTACTTGGGTCAACTTGTTTGAGGACCCCTCCATAACCTATATTAGAGGCGTCTGTTTCAACAATTTTAAAAAACTTTGGGTTTGCCAAGTTTAGACAAGGAAGGGTTTTAACCCTGTATTTAATATATTGGATTGCCTTGGTATGGGCTTCAGTCCATGGGCCAGCATTTTTTCTAAGCCTATTATACAATAAGGCTGTATCTTGGGCTAGATTTTTATAATAGTCTGAAATATAATTCAGGCTTCCTAAAAATCTTTGTAATTGCTTCTTTTCCAAAATTTCATCAGGAAATTTAGAAGCGAATTCTATACTTCTGCTAATAGGGATAATTTTCCCTTGGTCAATTTCATGACCTAAGAATCTAATCTTCGTTTGAAAAAGCTTCATCTTTGAAGCAGACAAAACTAAACCATTATTTTTCACAATATTCTTAAAATTCTTAAGATGTTTAAAATGTTGACTAATAGTCTTAGAAAATACTAAAACATCATCTATATATACTATCATGTAATCCGTATAAGGATTAAATATGTCATTCATAATATTTTGGAATTCAGAGGGGGCATTTTTAAGCCCAAAAGGCATTACATTCCACTCATAGTGACCAAATGGAACTGTAAATGCTGTTTTATACTTGTCAGATTCATTAATCTGAATTTGCCAGTATCCTGACTTCATATCAAATTTTGAGAAAACTAAGGCTTCATTAAGCCTATCCAATAAATCTTTTTTATTAGGTATTGGATACCTAATCCATTTCAAAACTTTATTTAATGGTTTATAATTTATAACCAATCTGGGAATTCCACGTTCTTGTTCTGCGTGTTTATTCACATAGAAAGCTGTACAACTCCAAGAAGATTTGGAGGGTCTAATTAATTTTTTATCTAAAAGAGAATTTATCTCTTTTTTACATAAATCAAGATATTCTTGATTCATTTGTGCGGGTCTTGCTTTTGTAGGAATTTGACTTTCATTGAAGCCGTCTATGTATGGTAGAGATACCATATGTTTTTTCCTATTCCAGAAAGCATTCGGTATCTCACTACATACTTCATTTATGAATTGTTGTTCTAGACTCTTTATTTGAGTCTTTATGTCAGCTTTATTAAGCTGTTCATTTATATTAGCTAAATTAATTTCTTCTTTTAAGAAACATATTTGTTTCTCTTTACTTAAAAGAAGTTCTTTTATCTCATTTATCATTCTAGTATGAGGATCAGAAATAAATTCAAAAATAATTCTTTTATTTTCCAACATAGTTGTAATTCCTTTTTGGTCAATATTAATTATAGGCATAATGTTATGCAAAAAAGGTGTACCCAATATAATACGATGGGTTAAATTTTTAACTAAAAGAAATGAAGTAGGTATACAAATACCTTGTTTGCAAATATGTGCATTTGGTAATTTAAAATTAACTTTTAGCCTATCACCACCTGCTTGGGTAAGTGATTGCGTAGTTTTTGAAAAATACTTTGTAGGGATAATTCCCTCTTGAATGCAATTTAAATCTGCTCCACTATCAACTAGAGCAATTTCATTTTTCAAAATAAAATTTCTATTGATAATAATATCAATCTTCACAAACCATTTTTGAGAAGTTATTCTATTCAAAATAGAAAGATAATTACTTGAAGAAGATTCTGTTTTACTAGGGTTTTCTAAAACAGAAATTCTTTGAGACAAATTAGTATTGCCTTTTTTTATTTGAGAAATTTCATTTTTTAAAATATTGATTTCTCCTTTTAAATCATTCATAGAAATTGGTCTTTCTTTGCTACTGGATTCTTTGAATCTAGATAAGACCTCACTTATTTGATAAGGTGCCTCTATGATTAGAGGAGTTTCCTTTTTTGAATATTCTTTCACAAGAATTTCTATCATTTTTCTTCTCATCGTTCCATCTTTTATGGAATCTAAAGCCTTTAAGGCTTCATCTTGTTCTTCAGTGAGAACATTTAGACTATTTATATCTACGATGGATTTCCAGTAATTTACTTTATTGCATTGGCAATCATTGTTGCCTGGAGATGATGATTCAGAAGAATCTTGGATAATATCTATATCTTCATTTGAAGATTCTTTATCTGAACTATAATTATAGTCAGAGTTGATTAATAAGATTAATTGTGATCTTAATTGATCATCCTGGATTCCCTTGAGGGCTTTTTTATGGGATAAAATATCCTTTTTCTGGGCATCAGTGAGATAATGATCCCACCAACCTCTTAACTGTCCAATAAAGCCAGTGGCTATGAACGTTGCAATGGAACTATCATTATTTCCATGTTGTTTACAAACAGTGGAGTACATAATCATTTTATGTACCGTATCAATAAATTGCTTATCATTTAAGCCATCTATGGTATTACTAATACCCTGATTAGCAAACATTGTTGCTAACTTATTTATTTTCTTACCGGAATTTTCTAAAATAAAATTCTTATTAATAACCAAAGTTATTTTCACAAACCATTTTTGTGAAGTTAACGAATAATTTTCACTAGTAATATTATTGCTAGAAGGAATAGTAGAAATAACAGGGGTTTTTTTCCCGATTACCAGGAATCTCTAGGGAAGACATACTGATATTATTTTTCTTGGTCTGAACCATTTCAGACTTTAAGAGATTTATTTCTCTTGTCAAAACGTTAATAGAAACATGAGTTCCTTTAATGTTTGATTTTCTAAATTTAAAAAGAATCTCACTTACCTGGTATTCTTTTTTGGGGCTTTTCTTGATTAACTCAAAAATTTTTTGAGGTTCTCTTTTATTAAGAGCTTTTAATCCATCTATATTAATGGATTTCCAACGATTCCAATTACTGTCTTGGCAGCTATTTAGATTACTGTTTTGACAGCTATTGTTGTCAATATTAAAATTTGGAGAAGTATCACTATCGATACATTCTATGTTATTTGAAGAGTCCTGTCCTGATCTAGAAGCAATAGGTAGAACCTTTTTTAATTGAGTCCTTGATTGTCCATTCTTCAAGGCGTTCAGGGCTATATTAGTCCAGCATTGGTTGTCATAGTGTTCCGTCTTGTCATAATTGTGGCAAGTAATGTCCAGCTTATGGGCTCTCCGCTTTCCTTTATTTTGGAAAGTGTCTTGCTTGGGCTTATTTTTATAAAAATTTGTTTTAAATTTTTTCTTATAAGGATATTTATAAATCTCCTTTTTTCTATTAACCCTTTTATAAGTTCTATTATTAAAGCTCTTTTGCTTTTTATTTTTTAATCCAGGTGGTCTATCCATATTAGAAATAAATTGATTATAAAAATCATCTGTATCATTTGTATAAATAAATTGATTATAAAGATCATTTGTTTCTTCCCTTAGCTTAAGACCCTTTTCGGGTAAGGAAGGTTGAACTTCAGCAACCATTGGTACTTTGGGTTTGTTCATATTATCCTGAATTAATTTTTGTTGAAAAATTTGGTTTTCAAACATTTCTTTTAAAGATAATAAGTCCTCTTTAAGAGAGATTATTTGCTCTTCTAAACTATCCAAAAACACTTTGGTGTAATTCTGGGTTTTCATTAAAGAACTTAATTCCTTAAGAGTAATAATTTTACTTTCTATTCCTTTGAGGAAAATAAGAGAATTGGCTTCTGTATCCTTTTGTTCTAAGGTAGTTTCCCAACTATTTGGCTGAAGGATTAGAACTTCATTTTTAATTTTATTAATAAAATGATTAGCAAACCATCTAACAAAGGGAATATAATCCTGAGTTATGGTCAATTCTTCATAAAAGTCATCTTTGAACTTACTTAGTTCCCAAGATGAGAATTTCTTGAAATACCATTGCCTAAATTCGGCATATCTATCTAGTTGGAATTCTCCATTAATGAGTTCCCTCATCTTACTCCCAGGGGAGTAATCTATTTTAAAGTTCATAAAGAAAACTTATTTCTGGTTATGTAGGCGATTCCCTACCTTTTCTAATGAATTTCATTTTTTCACTAGTGGTAATATTTTTTATAGTTTCTGACTCATCAACTTGTTGGGATGTAGAGGCCCTAGTATGGTTTTCTGATAAAAACACACGAGTCTCGTTATTATTACGAAGCTCATCTAACTCCCTCCTAATGGCTGAATTAATAGGTTGGGAACAAACTCTAGTTCCCAGCATAGCAGAATATTTTGCTAAATCATTACAAACACCGTTATAGTAATTATATCGTTCAGAATCACGAGGCCAATTGTCTCGCTTGGCTGCGAACTCAGAGAGTCGCAATTCTATTTTAAATATTTCTTTGCTAAGCATACGATGCCTAGCTTCTAACCATTCTTCCCTAGATACGGGATGATCATTTTCTTCCATAGGAAAATGTATGAGCTAAAAGTGTGTTGTGGATCAGCTAGTTCAAGTTACTGAACTAATAGATGAATATAATAAACTTAACATCAAATAAAATAGATATCTGTTGATACTTCTTTATGTCATCTTTGTAAATGGAAAACCATTTGACATATCAACCCGAAGGGATAGAAGGGAAAATCCCTAAACCAAAGATATAACTTTGTTTTCCAACAAAAACTTTCAAGTCTAAATAAACGGTCTAATTCAAACTCTCCCTCTTTGGAGAAAAATGGACCATAGACGAAAGCACTGGAAAACATAGTTAGTCTTTACGCAAAAGACCCAAAAGAAGTATGAGCAATTTAAAACTCTTAGTGTAAATATAAGCTTCCCCCTTCAAGGCTACTGCTCCCAATATCAACACCTTTGTTGAATCATCGGGGACGGTTCACCTTAGAAGTTTTAATAGGGGATATCTGAGTACTCTTCAAATGAAGAAATAACTCACCCTTATACTTACATCCTCAAGTTTAAAATGGCTCTGATACCAGTTTACAGCGGAAAGAATACTTTATTCATCTAATAGTGCCAGTTCATGAAAGAACCAGCTTACCACAACACAAGTTTAGCTATGAAAAAACATGTAAATAATTACCTGGATTGTCTTCAAAATAAAGAACAAGAGGAGAACTTCTATCTTCAAACTTCAGAGGTTATATTACAAAAGGAGTGTTTACAAAAGGAGAAGTATGTTACAAGAGAGAGAGAGAGAGAGAGAGGTAGCCGAAGCTCTGCCTAAGAAATGAAAATAAAATGCCTTATATAGGCAAACTAAGGCTTACTATTTAAGCCGGTAAAAGGGCTACTGTAGGTTCCGGTAGCCGGTTACAAAAGGCGACAAAAAATCATTAATTATGCCGGGTACGCTTTGGGCCCCATCGACACATAATTGAATGAAAAAAGACAAAAATCAAAAGATAAAAATACAAAAATTAAAAAGGTAAAAACGACAGCATAATTGCGTGTCTTCCACCAAATCTTGGCACGTGATTATTTTTAATTATGGCACTTATTCTTGTCCTTTTCCTTTCACATGCTTAGTCATGGATTGGATCATGGCATCCCAGAAATCTTCTGGATAGGGTTCGTCTTCTTGCTGAGATTCCCCAGCTAAGCAATCCATTTCGCTTTGTTCAATAGATCCCTGTGAGGATGTTGACATTTCTTTGACTTGAAACGTGCTGAAGAATTGTGTCTTCATGTGATCAAGAGTTCTAACCATAATTTCTTCCTCAGATTCTTGAGGGTACTTTTTCTGGAAGTAATGTTTTAAATTTGTCATAGACAAATTTTGGAGATTAACATTATTTAAACCATTTTCTTTATCTTCATTGATCTTAGACAAGACCTGAGATATTAATTTTTTGAGGTCTTCAGGATCCATTCTAATCCACCATTTATAGAAGAAATTTCTTCTAAGTACAGGAATATTATTTTGGTCTTTTCCGATGGTCATAGACCACCTCCATATCCATGGGATTTGAAATTTGATAAAGAAAAGGCATGGACATTGTCCTATAATAAGCTTATTTGAAGCTATTTTTGTTATAAGAGGACTATTATCACACCATGAGTTGTATAATTCCAATAATTCTTTTGGAAGAATTTCCAAAGATGGCCCAAATTTTTGCCACCAATTGTAAAACCAATTTGGTATCGGTTTATTAACCACTTCTGGGTTAATACTAAAGAACCATGAATGTTTATTTTTTGGGTTCTGGTAGTAAAAAGCTTTAGAAAAAGCCTGGATATAATCCCAATAATTAAAATATGCATAAGAATTTTCAGCAATTTTTATTGCTTTTTCCCCATTTGGGTTTAATCCCCATTCTCTTGGAAGAAGGATTTTGTTAATGTGACATTTGCTAAAGTTTATAAAACTTTGAGGATTGTTATTTTGATGGTGATGAGTAATGGTTACTGATTCAGTAACTAATAATAAAATTTCTAAGTGTGGTCTTGTAACACCCAGGTATATTTAACTTGTAAAAATACCAAAGCGTACCAAATATAAACATCAGAGATAAAAAATTTCCTGTTTAGACACTGAATACCATTAATATACTTTGCTGAAATACGACATAACCATCTTATACACAAATAAGATCATTCGGTACTCAGACCATAACTGTCAGCAACTGCGGTAATCAGAGTCATACAAGAAAGCGGAAAGGGATAAACGAAACACTAATGCCATAGTGTTGTAATACATAGGCAACAGAAGGAAAATAAACTTGAACATAAAGCTAAGTCATTATTCTCCTCCCGGGGCCACCTACTCGTGCCTCTGAGGTTTCTTCTGTCCCTGTTTATCTGTAAAACAACAACAATTAAACAGTGAGATACAATCTCAGTGAGTTCTACCGAGACCCCTACTAACACTCTCGGTTCAATTATGAAGTCCATTTTAAGATTTGACACGGCACCAACTGCAAACCTGCTAATCCTGGTAAACCGTGTTGTAAGGTTTTAGTTCAGTACGACACCGACTGCAAACCTGCTAATCCCGGTGAACCGTACCATAAAACCTTTTTACGTACCACCGACTGCAAACCTGCTAATCCCGGTGAACGTAACGCATAACTTTTTAACATAACACCGACTGCAAACCTGCTAATCCCGGCGAACCCCATAACCAATAGTGTTTCCTAATGGCACAGAGCCTAGGGTAAGGGTTCATGACTTCCCCGCCTAGTATGTCAACATGGGTCGTCACCCAAACTCGATATAACATATATATATCTACAATCATATGAACATTTAGTTCATTAAATTATACTTTACCACATAGGACTCATAGTCCATTTATTACCAATAAAACATATCCGCACACGTAGGCTATTATCCGGTTTTTCGAAATGGTTTAGACATCAAAAGCGTTTTATAAAACCCTTTGTAACACACCCAAAATCATGGCATCATAAGCCTAATATCCTTATATAAGGGTTAGGAAAGGATTAGGAAAGGATTGGAATCAAAACGGAATTATTTTGGACAACTTGAAAATTTTGGACAGAACTGGGCGCACGGGTCGTGCCCCTGGACGCACGGGTCGTGCGCCCCATGTTTGACATTTTTGCACACTGAACCCGAACCAGGCGCACGGGTCGTGCGCCCTGGACGCACGGGTCGTGTGCATTTGACAGCATTGCCAAAAATACCCTGTTTCATGAAATTTTGCTTTCCGATTGATCCGAAACTTTCCCCGATCGATTCCTAACTCAAAAACAGATAATACCAGACAATATACCAGTCCAATCAACATCAAACAATCAAGCAATTCAATCAAAAACTCAACGATTACGAATTTCGTTAAAACGCAATATATTTCAAAATAACGTTTTCGACTCAAAATCTTTCGAAAACAAATCACACAATTTATTTCAAAACGGAATAAACCTAAACGTGAGTAAAACTCACCCTCGAAGCGAGAGTCGGCGCCGAGACTTCTAAAATCACCAAAACGAGCCCAATCAACACCAATTCGCTTCCAACTTCGATTCGAGCTCCCAAACGCGTTCCACCGCTCTTGGCTTTGATCCTAATCATGAATCAATCACCAATTCCAGCTTACAACTTGAGATTTCAACAAATCGATTCCCAAAATCTCTAGAAATTCGTAGGCCATGAGAAGGAGAAAAATTGAGGGGAAGCTTACCAAGTTATAGGGTTTTGTAGAGGGAAGTAAGGGGATGATGGTGATGAAATTTGAGAGGGTGGGCTTCACACCTCTTCTTCCTTTCTCTTCTTCTTTCCTCTTCTTCTTTCTCTTCCTTTCTTCTCTTTTCTTCTCTTTTTCCTCTTCTGCGCGTATCTCTTCTTTCTTTCTTCTCTTTCATTCTTTTATTTTCTTTAATCACACACACACAACACATATTTAATTATTAAATAGGTGGTAGCGTGGTCCAATTACCGTATTGATCTTTATCCCTTATTTCGATTCCAAAACTTCCTTGATCCGTATTATCCGGTTAACGATCTAATGTTATCCCATAAATAATTTTAGTACTCAATAAATTTACCAGTCTAGTACTAAATTATTCCTATTGGGTTAACATCCAAATAATTCGCCTATTAATTTTGAGGATGTTACATTCTCCCCCACTTAAAGAAATTTTGTCCTCAAAATTAAACACAACGTACCTCAAGAAAACAAATACGGATACTGAGTTCGCATATCGTCCTCCAACTCCCAAGTAGCTTCCTCGACGGAAAAACCATCCCAAACCACCTTGACAATGGGAATTGACTTCGTCCGTAGCGTCCTCTCGCCACGTTCCAGGATGTAATTTGGATGAGGTTGGAAAGACAAGTCCGGTCGGAGGTCAATCGTTTCAAAATCTAACGGTTGACTTGGATCGGGAATGTACTTTCGCAATTGAGACACATGGAATACATCATGCAATTTTGACAATGGAGGAGGCAAGGCGATGCGGTATGCAAGAGGCCCAATTCGCTCGATAATTTGGAAGGGTCCAATATACCGAGGACTGAGCTTCTTCACCCCTAAGGCTCTACCTGTGCCAATTGTTGGTGATAATCTCAAAAACACATGATCACCTGACTCAAACTCTAACGGTCTTCTCCTTTTGTCGGCATAACTCTTTTGCCTACTTTGAGCAGCTTTCATTCTTTTCCTGATCTGGCGGATCTTTTCAGTAGTATTTTGAATCACCTCGGGTCCTAACAATCGGTTCTCACCGACTTCCCACCAACACAATGGAGTTCTACATTTCCTTCCATACAAGGCCTCAAAAGGCGCCATTCCGATACTGGAATGATAACTGTTGTTATATGAGAATTCAACCAGTGGAAGATGATCCTCCCATTTCTTCCCGTTATCAAGTACCGAAGCCCTAAGCATATCCTCTAATGTCTGGATAGTTCTCTCGGTCTGCCCATCTGTCTGCGGGTGATAAGCGGTACTAAGAAGTACTTTGGTCCCCAATGCTTCATTCAGAGCTTTCCAAAATCGAGAAGTGAATTTCGGATCTCGATCCGAAACTATACTGGTAGGAACCCCGTGTAACCTTACTATGTTCTTCAAATACACCTCAGCTAACTTGGATACTTTACTGCTAGAACGGACTGGAATAAAATGAGCTGATTTAGTTAACCGATCCACAACTACCCAAATGGAGTCGTTACCGGCTTGAGACCTTGGCAACGCCATTACAAAATCCATGGAAATGTCTTCCCATTTCCACACTGGCACATCTAGTGGCCGTAGCAGACCAGCAGGCTTCTGATGTTCTATCTTAACTCTTTGGCAAGTTAAGCACTTTGATACGAATTCAGCAATCTCTAACTTCATTCCTTGCCACCAATACATCTGCTTTAAATCTCTATACATCTTGGTGGATCCAGGATGTACAGAAAATAGACTTCGGTGTGCTTCTTCTAGCACCTGATTTTTAATATCTTCATTATCGGGCACACAGATTCTACCGTTGAAACAAATCACTCCATCCCTATCTTCAGTAAAATCTGGCAACAATTTCTGCGATTGCAGCTTCACATCATTTTCCTGCGCTAAGCGAATAGAATCCCTTAATGAGCTAGAGATCCTCATGTGGCTCAGCACTAACCGGTTCTTCCTTAATCTTGCATTCAAATTCAAGTCCCTAAAGGACTCCAACAATTCCATTTCATGCATCATAAACTTTGCTACGTGAATGGATTTCCTACTTAGTGCATCGGCTACGACATTAGCCTTTCCCGGATGATACTTCAATTCGAAGTCACAATCCTTCAGAAATTCCACCCACCTTCTCTGCCTGTTATTCAATTCCTTCTGATCAAACAAATACTTCAAGCTTTTATGATCACTGAAGACTTCGAAACGAGACCCATATAGGTAATGTCTCCAAATCTTCAGTGCGTACACAATAGCTGCCAACTCCAGATCATGAGTCGGATAATTCTCTTCATGAGTCTTCAACTGTCTGGAGGCATAAGCTACAACTTGTTGGTTTTGCATGAGAACACATCCCAAACCCTTCCCAGAAGCATCGCTGAAAATTTGAAATTCCAAAGACGGATCTGGAAGAATTAGGATTGGAGCAGAAGTCAACCTAACCTTCAATTCCTGAAAACATTCCTCACAATCGGCATCCCATATAAACGGTTGGGCCTTACGAGTCAACCGGGTAAGTGGAAGAACCAGTTGTGAGAAACCTTGAATAAACCTCCTATAGTAACCAGCTAGACCCAAGAAACTTCTTATTTCTGTAACAGATGTTGGTCTTTCCCAGTTCAATACCGCTTCCACTTTACTGGGATCCACAGCAACTCCCAACTGGGAAATCACGTGTCCCAAAAACTTTACTTCCGGCATCCAGAAGTCACACTTCGACGGCTTGGCATACAATTTCTTTTCTCGGAGTACGTTCAGAACAATGCGGAGATGTTGAACATGGTCCTCAATGGTCTTAGAGTACACCAAGATATCATCAATAAAAACTACTACAAACTGATCGAGATAAGTATGGAATACTCGGTTCATGTAATCCATGAATACCGCTGGAGCATTAGTCAAACCGAAGGGCATTACTACGAACTCGTAATGTCCATACCGCGTACGGAAAGCTGTCTTCGGAATATCTAAGGCTCGTACCTTTATTTGATGATAGCCCGATCTCAGATCAATTTTTGAAAATACCACTGCACCTCGAAGTTGGTCAAGCAAATCGTCTATCCTCGGCAATGGATATTTGTTTTTAATAGTCACCTTGTTGAGTTGACGGTAGTCAATACACAACCTCATGCTTCCGTCCTTCTTCTTAACTAGCAATACCGGAGCACCCCATGGAGAAGCACTCGGTCGGATAAACCTCTTCGATATTAACTCTTCAAGTTGAGACTTCAATTCCTTCAATTCTAAAGGAGACATCCTATAAGGGGCAATAGATATCGATCCTGTACCAGGAATCAATTCTATTGAGAATTCTACCTCTCTGTCAGGAGGTAAGGATGAAACTTCCTCTGGAAAGACATCTAGAAATTCATTTACTACTTGTACAGATGACAGGTCTAAACCCGTTTCAGTAGATGCGGACAACATAATAAGAATAGCTTCCGCACCTTGGAATAATGACTGGCTTGCTTCGGTGTAAGAGATCGTTGTTTCAAGATCTGCCTGTGTCAACCCTACGGACTCGGAGGCGAAACTAATAGTTCGATCGGCACAGTTGATTGTTACATGATTTTCAGCCATCCAATTCATACCCAGAACAATGTCCATGCTTCTCATAGGCAAGCAGATAAATTTCACAACAAATTGTCTGTCCCCTATGACAAGTAGGCAATTTTCACACAATGATTGGGTCTGGACTCGACCCTTGGCAGCAGTTAAAATAGTTATCGGTTCGGATAGCTCAGATAATGCTAAACCCAACCGATCGACACATGCTTGTGATATAAAACAATGAGTTGCACCGGAATCATATAAAATATTGACTGAGTTATTAAAAAGAGATCCCGTACCCCTCAGGAGATTATCTGTTGGCGTGACGGTTCGAGCGTCCAACGTGTTGATTCGCCCCTGCCTAGGAGCATTGGGTGCTCCTTGAAAACTCTTCTTTTTCGGGCATTCATTTGAATAGTGGCCCTCCTCGTTACAATTATAGCACCGGTTTGGCCTTTGACGACAGTCACCCTGATGATGTCTTCCACAAGTTTCACATTTGCGGAACTTTGATGAGTCAAAGGATTGCACCTGCTTTCCTTTATAATTATTTCCCTTGAATGGCCTGGATGGAGTAGAAGATTCAGCAACCTTTTTCTTACCCTTCCAGTAATCTTTCCTTTCAGCATACATTTTCCTCAGATCCTCCTCAGCAACATATGCTTGTTGCACTAAGGCAGGATAGTTAACCAAAGTGTAAGAACTGAGTCCTTGGCTCACATCAGCTCGGAGACCTTCTTTGAACATTTGCATTTTCCACATATCATTTGGGGCATACTTTCCCAACTCATAGAACTGAGACAGTCTTTCAAATTTCGCAGCGTACTCCCCAACCGACATATCACCTTGCTTAAGATTTACAAACTCTGCTTGTTTACTCAGCTTCTTCACCGAAGGGAAATATTGCTTCAGAAATAATTCCTTGAAGTTGTCCCAAGTTAGGGGAGTTTCTTGGAGTTCCATCATATGTCTTGCATTACACCACCAGGTGTGGGCATCTTCATCGAGCACATTTGCCGCAAATATTACTTTCTCTTCTTCCCCGCATTGCAAGGTTTGAAAAATTTTCTCCATTGAATCAGTCCAATAGTAGGCGGTCATTGGATCCGATCCTCCTTTGAAAGTCGGGGGCTTCATCTTTTGAAATTGAAAATATGCCCGGTTAGGATCTTCCTGATGGGGTTGAACATTGGGCTGCTGCAGAGCCATTTGGTCATGCTGCATTTGCAACATATCCTGCATCATCTTTTGCTGATTCTCGATGATATTCTGCATCCATTCAAAGTTTGGATCAACAGAAGGAGGAACGCCTCTACCTCTTCTGGCCATGATTCTGCGAAATATGCACAAAGTATTAAGTTGATCAAGCTCAATGTCTAATAGCATACTAAGAAAATCACGACTGGAGAAAGTAAAGACCCTAAAAGCTAAGTCCGACTAGGTCGAACCGCTCTGATACCAACTGTAACTCCCCGGTATATTTAACTTGTAAAAATACCAAAGCGTACCAAATATAAACATCAGAGATAAAAAAATTTCCTGTTTAGACACTGAATACCATTAATATACTTTGCTGAAATACGACATAACCATCTTATACACAAATAAGATCATTCGGTACTCAGACCATAACTGTCAGCAACTGCGGTAATCAGAGTCATACAAGAAAGCGGAAAGGGATAAACGAAACACTAATGCCATAGTGTTGTAATACATAGGCAACAGAAGGAAAATAAACTTGAACATAAAGCTAAGTCATTATTCTCCTCCCGGGGCCACCTACTCGTGCCTCTGAGGTTTCTTCTGTCCCTGTTTATCTGTAAAACAACAACAATTAAACAGTGAGATACAATCTCAGTGAGTTCTACCGAGACCCCTACTAACACTCTCGGTTCAATTATGAAGTCCATTTTAAGATTTGACACGGCACCAACTGCAAACCTGCTAATCCTGGTAAACCGTGTTGTAAGGTTTTAGTTCAGTACGACACCGACTGCAAACCTGCTAATCCCGGTGAACCGTACCATAAAACCTTTTTACGTACCACCGACTGCAAACCTGCTAATCCCGGTGAACGTAACGCATAACTTTTTAACATAACACCGACTGCAAACCTGCTAATCCCGGCGAACCCCATAACCAATAGTGTTTCCTAATGGCACAGAGCCTAGGGTAAGGGTTCATGACTTCCCCGCCTAGTATGTCAACATGGGTCGTCACCCAAACTCGATATAACATATATATATCTACAATCATATGAACATTTAGTTCATTAAATTATACTTTACCACATAGGACTCATAGTCCATTTATTACCAATAAAACATATCCGCACACGTAGGCTATTATCCGGTTTTTCGAAATGGTTTAGACATCAAAAGCGTTTTATAAAACCCTTTGTAACACACCCAAAATCATGGCATCATAAGCCTAATATCCTTATATAAGGGTTAGGAAAGGATTAGGAAAGGATTGGAATCAAAACGGAATTATTTTGGACAACTTGAAAATTTTGGACAGAACTGGGCGCACGGGTCGTGCCCCTGGACGCACGGGTCGTGCGCCCCCTGTTTGACATTTTTGCACACTGAACCCGAACCAGGCGCACGGGTCGTGCGCCCTGGACGCACGGGTCGTGTGCATTTGACAGCATTGCCAAAAATACCCTGTTTCATGAAATTTTGCTTTCCGATTGATCCGAAACTTTCCCCGATCGATTCCTAACTCAAAAACAGATAATACCAGACAATATACCAGTCCAATCAACATCAAACAATCAAGCAATTCAATCAAAAACTCAACGATTACGAATTTCGTTAAAACGCAATATATTTCAAAATAACGTTTTCGACTCAAAATCTTTCGAAAACAAATCACACAATTTATTTCAAAACGGAATAAACCTAAACGTGAGTAAAACTCACCCTCGAAGCGAGAGTCGGCGCCGAGACTTCTAAAATCACCAAAACGAGCCCAATCAACACCAATTCGCTTCCAACTTCGATTCGAGCTCCCAAACGCGTTCCACCGCTCTTGGCTTTGATCCTAATCATGAATCAATCATCAATTCCAGCTTACAACTTGAGATTTCAACAAATCGATTCCCAAAATCTCTAGAAATTCGTAGGCCATGAGAAGGAGAAAAATTGAGGGGAAGCTTACCAAGTTATAGGGTTTTGTAGAGGGAAGTAAGGGGATGATGGTGATGAAATTTGAGAGGGTGGGCTTCACACCTCTTCTTCCTTTCTCTTCTTCTTTCCTCTTCTTCTTTCTCTTCCTTTCTTCTCTTTTCTTCTCTTTTTCCTCTTCTGCGCGTATCTCTTCTTTCTTTCTTCTCTTTCATTCTTTTATTTTAATTAACACACACACACACACATTTATTTTATTAATAAATAAGTGGTGGCGTGGTCCAATTACCATATTGACCCAAATTCCTTATTTCGATTCCAAAACTTCCTTGGTCCGTATTATTCGGTCAACGACCCTGTGACAGCCAATAATTAATTTTAGCACTCAATAATTTTACCCATTAAGTACCAAATTAATTCAGTTGGGTTTACATTCAAATAATTCGATTAATTATTTTGAGGATGTTACAGGTCTTGATTTACCATATAATCCTGGGTATCCTCTGGATTCGAGGTACCTGGTCTTTATTGACCAAGGATCTTTTGTAATACTGAGGTCTTCATCATCAATATACATGATGTCCTCAGTTATTGGATTCTCAAAATATTCTTGAGTTTGCTCTTGAGGAGAGTCATTAACAATAGCCTCTGCATAAGAGCTTTGTTTTGTTCCAGAAGAAGAAGGAATATCTTCTTTCTTCGGAGGAGCAGGCAATTGCTGCATAGTTCTTCCCCTATTAGGGTATACTGTTGTCCAATCTCCTAGAAGAGGGACACTTGGTTCTTGTTGGTAGGGTAGCATATTGCTACTCCTTCCTCTGCCACGGCCACCTGGACCACGTCCTCTTCCCCTATGTGGGGTCGTCATTTTCCTGCAGAAATTCTCGTGTTAAGAAATCAGCTAGTGAATTATTTTCACCTTTAATGTATTCAATATCAAAATCAAAAACTGATAGTTGAGCTTGCCAATTTGCAAAAATTTGTTTAGAAACTAGATTTTTCACATCTTTTTCAATAATTTGTTTTACAGAACTACAATC